>VYVB01000504.1:0-186552 GCA_009761775.1 Ficus carica
TTTTGATAATCAACATGTGTCTCTAATCATCGGCACCGATCACCGATCTTGAGCCTCCAAGATCAAAGCGAGCCATCGAGATCAAGTAAGGTGCCAAGGTCATGAGTTCATCGAACCACTAGATCGTGATGGGTGGAGATCAAGATAAATCGCGAGGAGGGAAGGAGGGAGGGAGGGAGGGAGAGAGGCGAAAACCAAAAAATCAAACAACGAAGCTGATGCCAGATCTTGAACCTTGTCGACGGCTAATCGGAGATTTGATTCACGCTAGGGACATCATGATGCCATGAAGTTGTCGCTGTTAACAAAGCTAGTGGGACGAATCGCGTGAGAAACTATGAGCTTCACATGAAGCCGTTGCTGTCATCGGAGCTAACCTCAGTCATTTGGGAGATTGGCAACATGACGTCTTGTCCCATAGAAGAAAGCTTGTCTTGAGTATCCCGGTCGACGGGAGAGAAAAAGAGAGAGACACAAGAGAGGAGAGAGAAGTTAAGTGGGGGAGAGAAAATGGCAAAATAAAAAAGGTGGTTATATGCATAATCCAGCGATAATACTACATCTGATTTCACCTAAATTGTAAATTCAAAATCCTCCACCCTTAAATTCAAAAAAAAAAAAAAAAAAATAATAATTTGATTGAAGATAAAGTATTTAATATGTTATATTTATTAATTTTACAAACATAGTATATATTTTATTAGTTTTTATAGAATATGTTATTTAGTATAATTTTCCTAACATACGCTAAAATATTAAAGGTAAATTTTTATCTTTCTCTTTACTATCTATACACACACCTATATTAAAAGAGCGAAAAATACTACCTCCACACATTTGACACGTGACCTGTTTTTTTTCCTTCTTCTTTTCCTTTTGCCTTTTTTCATTCTTTCATATTTTTTCAGTTTTTAGCCTTAATTGAAATTATTTTCTCAAATGTATTCCTATCTAAAATTTTTTTTTCATATAACCTATTCATTACTTTCTATTTGATTTACTCTTCTTTTTTTCTCAATTGTGTCCACACCTGCCCACCGCTAGTAATTAAAGAAAAGGGAAAACTTCCCAAATGCCCGGGAATTTGACCATCTGATAATTTTGCCGATAATTTTGCCAGTTTTAACATTTTGAATAAATATTTAAATGAAAAATAAAATTTAACTCCTAAACTACCCTTGCATCTTCATAACAGACTCTCCCTCACTCAACTCTCTCTCTCTCTCTCTCTCTCCACAAAAAACCCGATCTGCTCTCTCTCTCTCTAAAACAACAAGATCTGCTCTCGCTCTCTCTCTAAACACTGCACTGAAGCTCTCCTTTCTCTCTCCTCTCTCTAAACAACGCGATCAAGCTCTCTCTCTCTCTCTCTAAACAACCCAATCGATCTCTCTCTCTAAACAACCACCGAGCTTTCTCTCTCTAGATCAAGCGAAACACCACGAAACTCCGGCAATCCAAGCTCCGGCAATCCACCATGAAACACCTGCAGCGATAACCGGCAGCCAATTTAGGTACATTATTAGTTTGCATGCATTGTTTTTTTTCTGTTTCGTAAGTGTGCAGGTAGAGAAAATACATTCTCAACCATATTTATGACTACATTTTAATTATTTGAAGTGCTATTGATGAACTACAGTGATCCTACAAATTTTGTATGGTTTCTAAGTCAGATTTAGGTTTTGATGCACTATTTAGTTTTCTGCAAATTAATTTATTTCACATGTTATGTTTCGTTTCTTTCTGTTTGATTATGTGCAGATAGACAAAATGTGTTTCTCAATCAGATTTATTTGTACATACTAGTAATTTGAATTGTTTTTGATGCATTATATGGATTTTATCAGAATCCACATGGCATTCTGTGTGAAGAGAACCAGATTAATGTCTACATACTAGTAACTTGAAGTGTTTTTTAAATGCACTATATGGATTCTGTAGGAATCCATATTGCATCTGTCCAAATCCATATTGCATTCTATAGGAATACATATTGCACTCTGTCAAACTTCAAATTGCATTATATCAAAATATACTAGATTCTGTTGTTTCCGACTGCTTTCTGTTCTGATGTTCGTCTCTCCACTGATTTTCTTTTTCTTCCCATTTAATTCTCAACAGATGGAAGTGCTAAAGTGCTTTTGTATTACAAAGGATAATGGAAAATGTAAAATTGTTATAAAGATTACCCACTTGTAGGTGTCTTAGTCCCTGAGAATGCTACTTACGATGAGTTCTTAGCACTAGCGTACACAACACTAGAGTTGGATAGGGAGAATTCAAACCATCAAGCTAGAGTATCAAGTACACGGGATCGCCAAGATTAAAATTACAGAATGATACTCAGTTGAAGTTTTATTTGCTGTTAAAAAGAACAACAATGGATGTCACTCAATATCCATTGTGTATGTCGATTGAAAGTCTGTACAGCACATCACCAAATTGGAGTGGCCCAATCACAAGTGAACATTTGGAAAACAGATCACCAAACAAAGCAGCCCCGAAGAAGGAAGCAACAGTTTGCTGCTCCTACAAGCAACGGAAACACCACAGACAAACGAGAAAACAACGACAACCACAACAACAGGGAACAATCTACAACACATTGGATAATGATGCCGAAGAATCTCTGAACTGCAAAATCAGAAAATACATAAAAGGAAAAGAAATAGGAAGCTAAAGGATATTTTGGACCAAACTCCAGAGATTGTTCCAGTCATGGAAGATGCAGATTGTGAACGATTCTTTGTATCGAAACTTTCCAGAACAAAAAGGTGCTGAAAAGAAAACTCGATCTCATGGCATTGAAAAAGAAGTTCCAATACAGGGTATACAAGTCAGACAAGAGTAGATTCCTAGCCGTATGTTTGGACGACAATTGCAATGGACGCTGTGATCCTTTAAATACAATGAAACAAATATGTTTCAAGTGAAGAAATTTCACGAAGAATACACTTGCTCTTTAGATCTCTTACAAGGTGATCACAGGCAGGCTAGGGCAAGACTAATAAGTGATATGATTAAAGGGAAGTACAAGCAACCCAGAAAAAGTGTGTACGTTCCAAACAGTATTGTTCAAGACATGAGTCGATTATGTAAGTACCAACAAAAACCCATATCTTTTATAAAATCCAAATTCGAACCAGTTTGATATTGAAAATCTGACATAGAAAAAACTACTGCTTATGTACTATTTCTAATAGATTCTCAGTGAATGCATATTGAATTCTGATCTGAAATAATTCTTGAACAAACCTCCTCCAAACCATGCAGGTATTGACATAAGCTATGAGAAAACTTGGAGAGCAAGGGAACTGGCCATAAAATCTATGAGAGGAAAACCGAAGAATTGTAAGCAGAACTTGTCCCATTTCTACACATGTTAAAGAAGACAAATCCAGGATCAATCACCAACGTACTTTACAATGACAATGGAAAGTTCATTCATATGTTCATCGCGTTGGGAGCATCAATCAAAGGATGACAACATTGCAGGCCAGGTAATAATTGTCGATGGTACATTCCTTGAATGCAAACATGGGGGATCATTGCTTTGTGCGTGTGCAAAAGATACAGAAAATCAGATTTTCCTGCAGGCTTTCGGGATCGGAGACTCTGAAAACAATGACTCGTGGGATTACTTCTTCAAGATGCTAAGAGAATCATATGGTTAGAGAGAAGACATGAGGATTGTGTCGGATAGGCACCCAAGTATACACAAAGGTGCGGAAAAGTGGTTTCCAAAGGCACTACTTGGTTACTGCAACTTCCATCTCATCAGAATTTGAAAACCAACTTTCCATCGGTCGCTAAAGCTCTAATACAGAATTTCAGACGATCATGGAAAGCGTATGACAAACAAGTGTTCGAGTACAACATGCAACAACTAGACAACATACATAGAGGAATCACAAATATCTTGAGAAGATTGGATTTCAAAAATGGGCTAAATCCCATTCACCAAAGCCCCAATATCAGATTATGACTTCAAACATAGCAGAGTCGATGAACAACAAAGACAAGGAAGCAAGAGACATGCCAGTGACAACTCTAATGGAGTGGCTGTGATCAGTCATCCAAGCCTAGTTTTTTGAAAGAAGGCAACAAGCTGAATGCATCTTCACAGAACTAGTCCACAAAATTGACAAAGAAATGCGGGATAAAATCATTAAATCTTCAACCCTAACGGTAATAACAATGAAACTTCTCTTTTACAATCTTGAAACCAGGTCTTAGTTTCTGAAATACCAAGAGTAGAAAATATTATTGCTGCAGAGTCTGAATAACTTCTGTCAAATGTGAATTCTTCTGTAAGAATCCGTGTAGCATTCTGGCTGAATTCATAGTGAAATCTCTTAGAATGCAAATAGCAATCTGGCTGAATTATAGTGAATTCTATCAGAATGCAAATAGTATTCTGGATGAATTCATTGTGAATTCTATAGAATGCAAATAGCATTCTGGCTAAATCCATAGTGAATTCTGTTAGAATCAATATTATAATATACTGAGAAAGTTTGTATTTATTTGGAACATATGTTTTGCAGGCCAATGCTTCAAACTCTGATATTTTTGAAGTTACTAACATATACAATGATAAGGCCAAGGATCCGGTTCTAGTTCATGTTGGTCCAGTTACAAGAGCGCGGGCAAAGAGGTTCAAGGAGGCTTCAAATACTTTAGCGCAACACATTGTGATAGACGAAGGCAAGTCTACATGCGTGGAATCAACAAATAGAGCTCAAATAGTCAATTTAATTCAAGTTCAGCCTTGTAATTGAAGAAGTCACGTCAGCCATGCAATCCATGCAAATGGGCGTGCTTTTTGGAGGATTTGATTAGTTTGAACCAAGCTGTTTGATTCCCTATTTAGTTGTCCATGTTTTTGGGCTGATTGATCAAGAATTAGTTAATTTCCTTTTCCTTATCATGGGTGTAAATGGCTGGAAAATAATGCCAAAAAATTAAGTTAGTTTCCTTTTTTATTTTTAGGCTAAATTTATTATGATAGTTTCATTTTCTTTAGCTTAGCATATTCTAGGAATATTATTGTAATTCTCAGCCTATAAATAGGCCTTATTTTCAGATCAAAAAAAACTTTTTGGCATTCTATTCACTCTTGTGATTTATATCTAAGTTCTTGTTGAACTAATCGAACTTATCAAGACTTCGTCTTGCGGCGTTCAACTTCGACTTATTAAACGGTTCTCCATCACTGTTTGTGGCGTCTACGACAATACCAAGGTTCTTGTTTGCAGGTTGACATTGGGTCACGGTTATCTATACTAAGGTTCGTGTCACGATTCAAGCAACGGGTTGCGGTTTCATCCAATCGAACATGTGCATAGAGATGATCTTGGAGACTTTTTAGATTACGGGTTTCGTCATAAATTGGCGTGGTTCGTATCATTTGGTATCAGAGTTTCGGTTCTAGTCTCAGGTTTGCCTATCATTTAAATTTTCTTTTTCTTCGAATTCTCGTTTATTTCAGTTCCTGATAATTCAAAAAAAAAAAAAGTCAAAAAAAAAAAGAAAAGAAAATAAAACAGAAAGGAATCTGTAAAAAAAAATAAAAATAAAAAACGTCAAACAAAAAAAAAAAAAAAGAAAAAAGAAAAGAAAAGAAAACAAAAGGAGTCCGTTAAAAAAAATAAAAATAAAAATAAAAACGTGTTTCCGAATTTGTTTCTAATTAGTAATTTCTGGTTGTAGTTGTAATTCCTATTAGTAGCATATTAAAAATAAAAAATAAAAAAAATATATGTTTGTTCTCATCAGTTTAGGTCTCAATAAGCCAAAATCACCTTATCCCAAACGCCAACAAAATTTTGGTAGAAATTTTTGAAAACCATTGATGAGCTTGGATTGATTGTCATTCGCGAATCTTGATTGATGTTTGTATTAGTTTGATAAGAACTTAAGAGGATTTCTAAGAGTGAATTGTGAGGACTTAAGTGACATCTTATTGTGTGCAAATACGAGTGTGAGTAAAACCATTATTTGAGTGAAACACGTGAGGGAGTGAATTGGTGAGGTCCTTTATTATTAACTTTGTTTTGCAGCAATCATGTCTCATAATAGCATTATCGATGGTGCCACGGATCCGAAGTTGTTTATGGAGGCCATGATGGGTGAGATGAAGCGTGTGATGAGGTTGGAATTAGAGCAGATTCACGAGCGGATAGATCGGATGGAGAATACACGTGTGGAGCAGCCACAACCCGCTCCTAATGTGCGAAGAAGGGAAAGAGTTCAACCGAGACATGAAGTGGAGGACTATGAGGAGTTCAATGAGAGTGGTTTTGAGGAGGAGGATGAAAGACGCTCGGTGGGCAGCGTTAGGAGGTTTGGACGGGTTCGAGGAGATAGGAATAGGGAGGATAATGATTTGGGTAGTATTAAGATGAGAATTCCATCATTTCAAGGAAGGAATGAACCCGAGACGTATTTAGAGTGGGAGAAGAAGGTGAAGTTGGTATTTGAGTGCCACAACTACTCCGAAATGAAAAAGGTAAAACTTGCCGTCATTGAGTTTTCTGACTATGCTATTGTTTGGTGGGATCAGTTGATGCTTAACAGAAGGCGAAATGGCAAGAGACCGGTGGGCACTTGGGAAGAGATGAAGGCCATCATGCGGAAACGATTTGTGCCAAGCCACTACTATCGGGACTTGTACCGAAAGTTGCAAAGATTGGTGCAAGGTAATAAAAGCGTGGAAGACTACTACCAAGAGATGGAGGTAGCCATGATTAGAGCCAATGTGGAGGAGGACCGGGAGGCTACCATGTCATGCTTTTTGGCTGGTTTAAACCCCGAAATTGCAGACCAAGTGGAGTTGCGTGAGTATGTAGAGTTGGATGAGATGGTACATATGGCCATCAAAATTGAGCACCAACTAAAGAGGAGGGGTAGCAGCTCACGTGGTGTACAAGGTGGGGGATCCTCTTGGAGGCCAAAGTTTGCTAGAAGAGATGAAAAGCAACCAGCCCCGATCAAACCAAAAGTGGATCCAAAACAAGAAGTAGCCGGCCGCCAAACGCAAGGTAGAACCGAACAAACTACTACTCGCAATCGTGAAATTAAATGTTTTAGGTGCCAAGGAAGAGGACACATCGCAAATCAATGTCCAAACAAGCGAGTAATGGTCATGCAGGAGAATGGCGAAATAGAAACCGAAAGTGAAGATGATATCGAGTCCATACCGCCATTGGAGGACGCTGACGATGAGGAGTACGCAGCCCAAGGTGAATTGTTAGTGGCTAGAAGAGCGTTAAGTGTGCAGGTCAAAGAGGACGAAGATGTACAACGGGAAAACATCTTTCACACTAGGTGCCACGTGAATAACAAGGCATGTAGTGTTATTATTGATGGTGTGAGTTGTACTAATGTTGCTAGCACTACTATGGTACAGAAATTGGGGCTGCCTACACGAAAACATCCTAGGCCTTATAAGTTGCAATGGTTGAACAATAGTGGTGAAATTAAAGTGAGTAAACAGGTGTTGATTGCGTTCCGCATTGGAAAATATGAAGATGAGGTGTTGTGCAATGTGGTTCCGATGCAAGCAAGCCATTTGTTACTTGGTAGGCCATGGCAATTTGATAGGCGTGTGAAACATGATGGATTCACAAATAAATACACATTTGAATTCAAGCAAAGAAATGTAACTCTTGTACCTATGAATCTGAGACAAATTTATGAAGATCAAGTGAGGTTACAACAAGAAAGTGAAAAAGAGATTGAGAATGAGAGGAAAAAAAGAGAGAATGAAAAAGAAAAGAGAGAAAAAACGAGAAAGAGTGAAAAGGAAAAGCAAAACGAAAAGAAAGTGAAAATTCGAGTGAAGCGAGAAAAGAAGAGGGGAAAAAGAGCTTGATTGCGAGGGCAAGTGAGGTGAAGAGGGCTTTGTTTTCAAAACAGCCAATGATTGTACTATTGTACAAAGAGGCTTTAAACATTAACACACTTGACACTTCTTTGCCTAGTGCTGTTGTCTCTCTTTTGCAGGATTATGAGGATGTCTTTCCTGAGGATGTACCACAAGGATTACCACCTATTTGAGGGATTGAGCATCAAATTGATTTTGTGCCCGAAGCATCCATACCTAACCGACCAGCCTACCGAACCAACCCCGAGGAGACAAAAGAATTAGAAAGGCAGGTTAGTGAGTTGATGGAAAAATGGTATGTGAGAGAAAGCATGAGTCCATGCGCCGTTCCGGTAATTTTAGTTCCTAAGAAGGTTGGGATATAGAGGATGTGCGTTGATTGCCGAGCTATCAACAACATAACGGTAAAGTATCGACATCCTATTCCTTGCTTAGATGATATGCTTGATAAGTTGCATGGTTCATGTGTGTTTTCCAAGATTGATTTGAAAAGTGGTTATCATCAAACTAGAATGAAAAGAGGTGATGAGTGGAAAACTGCTTTTAAAACTAAACATGGTTTATATGAGTGGTTATTCATGCCTTTTGGTTTAACTAATGCACCTAGTACATTTATGGGCTTAATGAATCATGTTTTGAGACCTTTTATTGGCAGATTTGTTGTAGTCTATTTCGATAATATCCTTATTTATAGCAAAAGCTTGGAAGAACATGTTATGCATTTACAATCAGTTTTGGATGTGCTTCGAAAAGAAAAATTGTATGCTAACATGAAGAAGTGCACATTTTGCACCGATAAGCTTGTGTTTCTTGGTTTTGTTGTGAGTGCACAAGGGATTCAGGTTGATGAAGAGAAGATAAAGGCAATTCATGAGTGGCCAACACCCACAAGTGTAGGGAATGTGCGAAGTTTTCATGGGCTTGCTAGCTTTTATAGGAGGTTTGTGAAAGACTTTAGCAGCATTGCCGCACCATTGACTGAAGTCATCAAGAAGAGCATCGGATTCAAATGGGGCGAGGAACAAGAAAATGCCTTTCAATTACTTAAAGATAAATTGACTAATGCACCTTTACTTGCTTTGCCCGATTTCACTAAGACATTTGAAATTGAATGTGATGCTTCAGGTTTTGGGATAGGAGCAATCTTGATGCAAGGAGGAAGACCAATTTCGTACTTTAGCGAAAAGCTAAATGGGGCAACACTAAATTACCCAACTTATGACAAGGAGATGTATGCATTGGTTCGAGCCTTAGAGACATGGCATCACTATCTTTGACCTAAAGAGTTTATAATTCACACTGATCATGAGTCCTTGAAGTACTTGAAAGGACAACACAAGTTGAGCAAGCGTCATGCACGATGGGTGGAGTTCCTTGAGACATTTCCATATGTCATCCGATACAAACAAGTTAAAGAAAACATCGTTGCCGATGCGCTCTCTTGAAGGTATGTGTTAATTTCTACTCTTGATGCGAAATTACTTGGTTTTGAGCAGATTAAGGAGTTATATTCTTTAGACCGTGACTTTGGAGAAGAGTATAGAATGTGTGAGAAAAATGCTATTGGAAAATTTTTTAGACATGACGGGTTTCTTTTTAGGGAAAATAAGTTGTGTGTGCCTAATTGTTCATTGAGAGATTTGTTAGTCAGGGAATCCCATGGGGGAGGGTTAATGGGTCATTTTGGAGTCGCCAAGACATTGGCTATTTTACAGGAACATTTTTATTGGTCACACATGAAAAGGGATGTAGAGAGAATTTGTGGCAGATGCGTCACTTGTAGGCAGGCAAAATCTTGAGTGCAACCCCATGGATTATACACCCCACTCCCTATACCTAGTGAGCCTTGGATTGATATTTCTATCGATTTTGTTTTGGGTTTACCTAGATCTAAGCGTGGACGTGATTCTATCTTTGTGATTGTAAATAGATTCTCTAAGATGACATATTTTATCCCATGTCATAAGACTGATGATGCTTCACATGTTGCAGATTTATTTTTTAAGAAAATTGTAAGGTTACATGGTATGCCTAGGACCATTGTGTCAGATAGGGATGCGAAGTTCTTAAGTTACTTTTGGAAGACCTTGTGGTGTAAGTTAGGTACTAAGCTTTTGTTTTCTACTACTTGTCATCCACAAACTGATGGTCAAACTGAAGTAGTAAATAGGACTTTGTCAACTTTGTTGAGGGCTATCATTAAGAAGAACATTAAGACTTGGGAGGAGTGTTTACCACATATTGAGTTTGCTTATAATCGTACTGTTCATTCTACTACTAAGTTTTAACCTTTTGAAATTGTTTATGGTTTTAAGCATTGACTCCATTGGATTTATCTCCATTACCTTTATCTGAGCATGTTAACTTAGATGGACAAAAGAAAGCTGAATTTGTTAAGCAGATACATGAGAAAGCAAGGCTCAATGTCGAGCGGAGAACGGAGCAATATGTTAATCAAGCCAACAAAGGGCATCGTAAGCTTATTTTTGAGCTCGATGATTGGGTTTGGTTGCATATGTGCAAGGAAAGGTTTTCGAATCAAAGGCGCTCAAAGTTGCTTCCACGAGGAGACGGACCGTTTCAAGTTCTTGAGCGCATCAATGACAACGCTTATAAATTGGACTTACCAGGTCAGTATAATGTTAGTGCAACTTTTAACGTTTCTGATTTAAGTCCTTTTGATACAGGTGACGATTTGATGGCAAATCCTCTTCAAGAGGAGGGGAATGATAAGGCCAAGGATCCGGTTCTAGTTCCTGTTGGTCCAGTTACAAGAGCGCGGGCAAAGAGGTTCAAGGAGGCTTTAAATACTTTAGCGCAACACATTGTGATAGAGGAAAGCAAGTCTACATGCGTGGAATCAACAAATAGAGCTCAAATAGTCAATTTAATTCAAATTCAGCCTTGTAATTGAAGAAGCCACGTCAGCCATGCAAATGGGCGTGCTTTTTGGAGGATTTGATTAGTTTGAACCAAGCTGTTTGATTCCCTATTTAGTTGTCCACGTTTTTGGGCTAATTGGTCAAGAATTAGTTAATTTCCTTTTCCTTATCATGGGTGAATGGCTGGAAAATAATGCCAAACAATTAAGTTAGTTTCCTTTTTTATTTTTAGGCTAAACTTATTAGGATAGTTTACTTTTCTTTAGCTTAGCATATTCTAAGATATTATTGTAATTCTCAGCCTATAAATAGGCCTTATTTTTAGATCAAAAAAAACTTTTTGGCATTCTATTCACTCTTGTGATTTATCTCTCAGTTCTTGTTGAACTAATCGAACTTATCAAGACTTTGTCTTGTGGCGTTCAACTTCGACTTATCAAACGGTTCTCTATCACCGTTTGTGGCATCTACGACAATACCAAGGTTCTTGTTTGCGGGTTGACATTGGGTCGCGGTCATCTATACCAAGGTTCGTGTCACGATTCAAACAACGGGTCACGATTTCCATCCAATCGAACCTGTGCATAGAGATGATCTTGGAGACTTCTTAGATTACGGGTTTCGTTACAAATTGGCGTGGTTCATATCATACAACAAAAAATGGATCGTTAACATGAAAGAGAAGACTTACACGTGCTTTGAATTCAACCACGACCAATTACCATGCATCCATGCATTAGCAGCTAGCAAAAAGCTTCATATGGGAATTTATGCATACTGCTATTACCATTACACAACAAAGGCTTTCAAAGAAACTTATGTTGCTACTGTATACCCACTTGGAAACCCATCAACATGGGAGTTGCTGGATGAATTGAAAGGAATGCATGTAGATCCACCTTCACCGAAGAACCCAGCAGGAAGGCCGAGAACTAAAAGAATTCCTTCACGAGGAGAAGAGTCATCAATAAGAAAAAATGTTCAAGATGCGCAAGATACGGACACAACTGCCAAACATGCAATTCACCTTTAAAGATACATGAGCAATGCTAAAAATGAAAGCAATGCTAAAAATGAAAGCAACAAAGAGATAGGACAAAAGACGATTGATGATTTGTTTTAATGTTGATGTTCTGTTACAAATTTGTTCTTACTATTGAATTGAAATAACAAATTATTTTTCTTCTTCAATTCATATATATTGATGATTGATGTCTCTTTCACTTGAACGCTTTACAAAAACACAGTAACTCGAAAAAAAAAGAAAAAGAAAAAAAAAAAGAACGTAACTAAAAAAAGAAAGGATATATCAACGTTATACTATAAGATAGTAAAAAAAAAAAAAAAAAAAAAATACACACACACAAAATAAGGATATATATAATAGAAGATATACAATAAGAATCCATATTGTATTCTTACATCATATCAAAAAGAAAAAAACTGATATAAAACTGATCAATTGTCATCTAAAATTGATCAAAAACCTAAACATTAAAAAGAAGTCCAACTACCAAAAACAAAAATCACAACTCAATGCAGTCCTGCTAACCAACAAATTTAACACGTGGCATCCTCACACCCTTATCATCTTCACTTTCAAAATATAATCCATCTTTCTGAACATGATGATTGTACAACTCAACAGCAATCTTCTCTCGAAACAAAGCCATGTCTATTTCCTCTAGGCATTTGAAACGCAAATCTTGCATTAGACATAGAGCTGAAATGATGACATGCATGCCACAATCGGTACTGAAAAAAAAAAAAAAAAAAAAAAAGAGAGAAAAAATAAAGAAAGAAAGAAAGAAAGAAAGCATCAGGAAAAGTATTCAATCTGCATGCACAAGGAATTCTGCTAGAATATAATACTGTAACAGAGTTGAAAAGAAAAATAAATTGACAGAAACTAACCCGTTGCGCTGTTGGGGTGATTTCGGAAACATAGTCTCCATGGGCTGCAATAGCTTTAGCTGACTGTCAAAATAATTTGAACGCCGTTCATCAAAAAACCCGACTGATTGAAGCAAATGTGGAAGTATTATCGCCATTCCGTTGGCAAGATCATGCAACTCCTCCTAAATTGACAGAGTCACATACCTACATTCCACATGACCAAGAACCCAATGCTTTGCTTCACGCATGAACATAGGAATTAACAAAATGTCAGTATCCTTGAAGCTCCAACTGCAAAACATTCGAGTACCCAATGCATATTCTTGCAACAAAGAATGTTGTGAAAAATCAAACGTCTCCCATTTGCCTTCATACTCCTCCTTGTAATTCAACCGAAGCTCCCTGATGTAAGTGTCAAAGATAGTACCCACAAGCAAACAACTTAAGAATTATCAAGTGGATAGTATCTCATCCTCTTCCTCATATAATAAAAAGCAACATTCAAATGCTGCAATGACAAAATCAATAGTCACAAAACAGAAAAATTCACCAATAATAACGAAAAACAAAAAGAAAATAAAAAATATATTCAACTGGAATGCAACTAGTATGCAATTAGAATGCATATACAATTAGAATGCAACTAGTATTCAATTAGAATGCATATAGGATACTATGTGAATCGAAAAAAAATTCTGCCAAAATATAGACAGAAAAACTTACAAAATCGGAAAGGCATTTATCAGAACAAAGTATGTCATAAAACCAATACTTGGAATTCACATAGTCCACCTTGAAGCTAATCGGTGGATCGATAACATCCTTGTTGCCAATCCATTTCTTTTTCCTGCAAAATAAATAAGAAAAAAGGAAGGGAAAAAAAAAAAAAAAAAAAAGTAAACAACTAAATCACAACAAACACAAATAAAAATGTTCAAAAAAGGTGACAAAACAAAATCCATACCTGTTTCTAGCACGATATCCGTCATGGTACCTAGTGTAGAACCTTTCTTTATCAGCTTCTGAAGGCATATCTGTCACAATGAAGGAGAAAGGACAGAATTCGGAACTACATCAGCAAAACTGTCAACATATTGTTTCTGAGACTTTGCCAGTTGGGATAATGCAAAATCCTCGTCATAAACCACAATCCTTTGGTTGCAAGGAGTACTATCCTCAACACAATCTACAGCAACATCCCTTAACCAGAAAAGAAAAAAAGAAAAACGAAAAGCTATTAAGAATCAGAAAAATTTATTGCGAACAGAAAAAACAAAAAGAGATGAACACACAAGACACATTTTAAAGAAAAGAAAAAAAAGAAAAACGAAAAGCTATTAAGAATCAGAAAAATTTATTGCCACAATCCTTTGAAAAAAATTTATCAACCCCCAAATCTAACTCAGCATCATCATCACTACTCTCAGCATCACAAACCATTTTAAAGAAACAAAAACAAATATTCCATCACCACAAAAGAAACAGAATAAAAACAAAACACACAAGACAAAAGAAAATGTAAAATCTAACATCAACAGAACACTCTCCTGTTTTATTTTCTTTCTCCTTGCCAGCAACATCTTCATCAGAAAGACCCTTTTGGAACAGAAAACAAGAAAAGAAGAAACCTATTAATACAACGTCATAAAATTTTTTTGTAAAAACATTTGACAAAACCAAATTGCTAATTTAGCAACACTCACAGCATCTTCCACACAATCCTGAATGACTGAATCTAGTCCATCATCCATAAATGCATCATTAACTTGATAACCACTTGAACTACCTGAAACACGATCACGAAAAGTTGCCTCTGGCTGCCTCTTTTCAGCAACAGTTTCAGGAATATCCTTATTATCATTAGATCTGCCAAACTTTTGAGCGAATCTTGTGAAAGAATCAGTTAAACATGAAATCTGTCAATACACATCTTCTATGATTGGGACCTATCATGCCCAGCGTTATCCTTTACATCCTGAAAAAAAGAAAAGGACAGGACAAGAAAAAAAACAAAAAAAAGGCCATCAATACATCTTCCTCTTTAGCCCATAGTGAATTCTGTTAGAGTTCATACATCATTCTAAAAGAATCCAAAAAACAGATTACATCAGAATTCAAATAGAATTCTGACAGAATGCAAATAATGAATTCCATCAGAATTCAAATAGAATTCTGACAGAATTCCCATAGAGTATATTCTAAATGCTCAGGGTTTAATTTATTAAAAAAAAAAAAAAAAAAAAAAAAGAATGAAACTTACAGTAAAAGGAGCAAAAGACTCCTTTGGATGTTCCTGAGCAGCATCCTCCCCAGCAAAAGTATCCTCCCCAGCAAAAGTACTATGATCATCAAACCGTAAAAAGTTTGAATCCAAACAAGTCATGTATTCCTTAAGTGACTCCTCATATGTGGGCTTTATCATGTGAGCATGAAGCTATTTACAAGAAACAAAATGATTAATCAAGAACAAATAAGCCTATAAAAAGAACAGTTTAAAAAAAGAAAAGAAATAACAATTAGAGATTAGCCTTTGTACATTGGTATAAAACAACTTCCACAGCTGATGACATAATCCTATGTGGAACAACCTGCCACCTTGCCATCCCAGGGAAAACCAACTCTTTGGATTTCTTTGCACAAATACGAGCAACACCAGGAATACACTCATATGCCCATACTTGTAAAGCATAAGCCAAGCCGTCCAATTTGTATGATTCAAAACCCCGCTCCTTCTCACCACGAAGAGCCAGACCAATCGATCTTAGAATCCCTATTATATAGGGTATTCGCAGCAGACTTCATCCCAGCAAGCAAAAAATCGAAAGCAATCTTTCCCCAAGCAAACTCTTCAACCCAACCACTGTCAATTACCTTCAAAGGATCTGTACTAATGCACTTGTCTTTTGACTTGGAAGCCAAAAAGAAACAAGACACTAAGAAGAAAATAGCAACCTTTACAGCATCATCATCAGAAGAAAAAATCCAATTCTTAAACATAAGCTCTACATTACTTCTCTCAATGGACTCACTCAAACTAGAGAAATACAAGTCTTTCAGCCTATTTGATGCATCTACCGTATCAACAAAAAAATTTGGATCAACTTCTCCGACACACTTAAGCTCGGTAATTAAAGCAGACTCAACAACACTAAACTTAACTTTGGACTCCCACAACTTAAACCACATCTCATTTTGATTCGGCTAATAAATCTCATGAAAAAACAAATGATGTAATAACTGATTTTGAATCTTAAACTCAAGCAAATCTAGAAAACGTCCAAAAATACTTTTCTGAAACAAAGAAGTCTGACTATTTGAAAGCTTCTTACGGATAATATTAATAGCTTCGTAAGAAGAACAAACTTGTAGCTTCGCTTTAAACCTGTTTTCAATGTTCGTTTTGTAACAACCAACCTGGAAAAATAAAATGCATATAAACACACACACACAAAAAAAAAAAAAAAAAAAAAAAGCGCACACACAAAAAACACAGACACGAACAAAAATACAAAAAAAATTTGCACTCACGCAAACAAAATGAAAATAGATTTCCAAAGGCACCGTTAACTTTGGTTACTGCAACTTCCATGTACAAACAAAAAGAATAAAAAATTTACCAATCAAAAGAGTATTGAAAAATACCTTCAGAGGAAGCCTTGTAGGAACAGGAATCTTAGGTTGTTCTTCGAAATCTAAGTCAGATTCAACAACCGCATTCCGCTCAGCAGCCGTAACAGAATGTGTAACAGGAGAACGAACTCCGTCAGCAGAAGTTTTTTTCTGCTTCTTCCTCGATGAGTCTGTGGAAAAAAAAAAACAAAAAAATTAAACAAAAATCCAAAACCAACGAAGAACAACAAAAACACACAAACAAAAATTTGCTCACCGTTCTTAGAACGCTTCTTGAGAGGAGAAACTGCAATATCCTTCGAAAAGCGCTTGGTCACAATTTTTTGGAAAAACAAAAACCCTAAAACTCGAACGGAGAACGAAGAAAACCGAACACAACTTTCTTCGGACACAAAACGAAACCAAACAACCAAATCTACAGGTAGAACGAACGTAAAGAAACTACGAATCTAGAGAGAGAAAGAGCGCGAACAGAACGAAGAAAACCGAAAACAAATCGAAAACAAACAACCGAATCTACAAATCCAAACCTAACAACCAAATCTACAGAGAAATCGAACGGAAAGAAGCTCCGAATCTAGAGAGAGAAAGAGCGCGAAGAGAACGACGAAAACCGAACACAAATTGAAACCAAACAACCGGATCGAGAGAGAAATCGAACGGAGAAACCTCCGAATCTAGAGAGAGAGAGAGAAGAGAGAGAAAAGATGCTTTTAAACAGGGGTAAAATTGGAAAGATGTTTTTAAGCAGGGGTAAAATTAAAAATTCACAAATAAAAATTTAAAAATATCAAATGACAAAATTATCAGTTTTAAAATTATAAAGGCTGTTTGTTTTTTCAACTCATTTTAAATTAAATTGTATTTTTTTATCATAATTTTTATCTTTTTTTTAAAAAATTTTTCTTTTTTAAAAAAAATCAACAAACATTATAATTTAAATTTAAAAATTTCAATTTAATTCAAACTTAACTACTATACCAATCAGGTCCAAAGAGTTCAAATCATATGTCTCTTTTCCTAATTTTTCCTAAAGAACAAAGTCACGCAAACTATCGACAGTAAGGGGTAAAAAAAGAAAAAGAAAAAGAAAAGAAAAGAAAAGAGCAAAATGATATCTTTTGATCTTGATTGAAATCGACTGTGACGGAGGAGCATCATATTTTATTTTATTTTTGTTTTTTAAGATAGGATTGTCATTGTCCAACAACCCTGTGGCGAAATTCTCAGACAGCCGAAAGCACCTCCTGACCTGATCCTGATTTATGGTCCCTACCAACAAAAAATTCAAAATCCAAAACAAAAAAGAAAGGAAAAAAAAAAAAAAAAAAAACCAAAACAAAATAATCAAAGCAAAAAAAATTTCCAATAATAATTATAAGGAGAACTTAAGTTTATTAAGAAATTATTTTTTGCTGTCATAATACAAGACTTTAATGAGAATATACTACTAATATATTTTTCATTCTAATCCTCAAATAATAATTCTATGTTTAATTTAATTAAAGAAGTTAATACCTAGGAATTGTCATTTTTCGTTTTAGTAACAATTACACTTCTAATTGATTTTTTAACCATTATTTTATAAGTATCCACTCTAAAATTTGTAACGAATGGTATGAAACTATTCATACTTGGAAATTAAACTATGAAAATATCAATCTGATCGTAAAAATAATATAAATTTCTTACTGATAAAAAAAAAAAAAGTTTTTACAATAGAAATCTCATCTCACTACATAATGAACTTCCTATTCTAGCATGAAATTTTCTTAGTAATGAAGACAATGATAATAAAATTAATTAGCCTAAAATAAGTAATAATACGTCATTTACACATCTTAATTTATTCCCCGCCAACCTTGGGGTTGGTGTTGTTGAGCTCCCCCACTCGACTCTCTATTTTTCTCTCTCCTTTCTCTCACATTCCCGTTTATTTTTCATCATTTTCTCGAGAAAATGGTACTCGACGACGATCGCCTCGCCGAGTTGAACCCTAAGACCAGGACGTGCGTGGTCCTCGGCGGCCGAGGCTTCCTCGGTAGATCGCTCGTCCTCAGGCTCTTGAAACTCGGCAAGTGGATCGTCCGAGTCGCCGATTCCGCTCACTCCCTCGAGCTCGATCGTTCCGAGGGCGACTCGCTTCTTTCTCACGCCATCGCCTCTGGGCGCGCCTCTCATCATCACGTCGACGTTCGCGATAAGTCTTTGCTCACCAAAGGTGAATTTTTAAATGCGGAATTTCTTTGCATTTCTTTACGTGTTTGGATTCCTGGAAAATGTGATAAAGAGATTGAAATTTCAAGTTTAGATGTGAATTGAGACTACGCAAATTTACTATTCATTTTAGAGCCGTAGGTTTTTATTTTTGTTATTTTTTGGTCATTTATTGATGACAATGTATTATGACGAAGGAAAAAAAATGAAAATGATAAGGAAACTATCATAACTAAGAAATAAAATAAACTGGAAATGTGTTTTATTTACTGATCTGTTTGTTAAGATTGCTTTACTTGGAATTTTGAAGTGTGTAATGCCTCATTGTTGTTGTTATTTTGGTTTGAATATCAACTGGAATTTTCAACACATTTTTTCCTTTTGTGTGTGTGTGTGTGTATTTTTTAATTGAAAGTTCTTTCATCAAAAAGTGGTGATGAAAAGGAGAAAACAAAAGCAAAATTTTTTAATTAGGAGAATATATATATGTTTTAAATTTATCTTATTCCACATAAGTTTGTTTTAGGTGGAAATTAAATTCAGGAGTATGGCTCATTTTTTTTAGCAGTTTTTATTAGATTATGGACTCTGATTTCCAGTTTTAGTTTTTCATGAGAAATTGCAGAAAAGAATGACATGATTGAGAGTTATGCATCTAGAATCTCGTAAATAACAACATTTCTTCAAACTACTATTGTTATACCCTGGAAGTTCTGGAGGAACGCAAATTATTTGCTTACATGCACACTGAATGTTGTCTCCAATATAGTAGTAATTACGAGATTTTTCCTCGTTCATTCTTTTTCAAACATGTACCTATTTCAAATTATTTCTCTGAAGATATACCTCATAAAAAGTAGCAGAATGAAAGTAAAGTTCAGTTTCTCGAGTGTAGTAGAGACACTGCATTTCCTTTTCCAAAGACGTATTGTTTCATGAACAAAGTGCGTACATGTGTTCACAAAAGAGAGTGTCTAACAACGATTACCTTGAAATGAATTATCAATTTTTTCCATGTACAAGAATTTTTGTTAAATTTTTGTCATGGCTCCCGTTGCTAGCAGTTCCTTGCTTGCCACTTTCAGGATATTTTGTTTCAGCTAATTTGCTATTTGATTGGGGTTAATAAACTAACAGTGGTGGGGAAAATATTCACCTTTTGCAGCTATTGAAGGTTCTTCTGTTGTGTTCTATATTGATGACGCTGATATAAAGGATGATGAATTTTATCATTGCTACATGATTCTTGTTCAAGGTAGAGCTTAAAAGGCCACATCAATTGGCAACAAAACATTTTGAACAAACTGCTGATTGTTTGCATCTTGGTCTTCCAGGTGCAAAAAATGTTATCGATGCTTGTCGAGAGTGCAGAGTTAGAAAGCTAATTTACAATAGTTCTGCGGATGTGGTTTTTGATGGTTTACATGATATTATAAATGGAGATGAATCATTGTCGTACCCTTGGAAAGTATGTCATACCTAATGTCTTATTATTAATTTTCTTTTTGTCTAATATACGTATATATTTTAAGATTTCATGTCGATATGGTTATGTTCTACTTGATACAGTTTCAGAACATATTGAATGATCTCAAGGCTCAAGCAGAAGCACTTATTCTGTTCACAAACGATGTTGATGGCCTTTTAACATGTGCTATTCGTCCTTGCAATGTATTTGGACCTGGGGATACTAATCTTGTGCCATTTTTTGTGAACTTGGCAAGATCTGGTTTGACAAAGGTTTGATGAAGAACCTACAATATTTGGTGACTATTTGAATATTAACTGTATTGTTTTCAAAATTTTGTCATTTTATACATACTATCTACATTTTGTTTGAATGTTGATTGATTTCCGTTTGATTAGCAACCTAAATGGGGAATTTCTGAATATGTTCTAGATGGTTATCTTATTTGTTCTATGGTTTACCATTTTCCTATGTTCATAAGTTGTGTGTTCAACAACCTGATTTATGTGCCCATGATTTTTTTTTTTTGTTCATTATTATTATTTTTTTTAAATTAACAGAGATTCTCATTTCAGTTTATTATAGGGAGTGGTGAAAACATATCAGATTTTACCTATGTTGAGAATGTATCTTATGCCCACATTTGTGCAGAGGAAGCTCTAGATTTTCAGACAACCTCTGTTGCTGGAAAGGTACTCTGGCAGTTGAGTCTTTATAGTCAGGGCTTTTGTATTTTTGGGATAATTATACTTTACCCCCCCAACACAACACACACACACATACACACTGTAGACTTTACATGTTTGTGACTCAAATCCCTAGACTAGAAAAGTTAACACAGCCATCTCGACTTTAAATTGGTTGTCATTTTACCTACAACTCAAACAGTGGTCCAATGCTGCAAACAGAAGTGTCCTCATGCTGAGCGCAAGACTGCTTTTAGGAATAAAGGTTGAAACAAAAAATGTTTGGGTTTTCTATGACAGCCCTCCACGTTCACTTGCACATGGGGCTACTTTCATTTAAAAATTTGGATGGCTATAGGAATTGTCAGCGAAGTGACAACGAAGTTGAAGTTAAGATTGTTAAGTGTTAACTTTTCTAATCTAGGGTCTTAAGTCACAAAACCTACGAAGTGCAGGGATAAAGTGAATTAATCCCTTTCCTACAACAACAAAAAAAGAAAAAAGAAAAAAAAAAAAGTTAATTTACCCCTCATAAATATACCATCTCCTTTCTGATTGAGAAACCCTGTGCAACTATTCCCTTGATTTCAACTTGCAGGCGTTTTTCATCTCGAACCTTTATCCTATTAAGTTCTGGGACTTTCTATCGCTTATTTTTGAAGGCTTAGGATATCAACAGTAAGCATTCCTGTATTCTTCTCTGACAGACTTTTTAATTTGATCATTATTCTGTTGAACAATCGAGCTATATGAATGCTACCTAATTGTGAACCTAATTGTTGAAACATCTTCCTGTTTATTACTGATGTTATACTGTAAGTTGTAGTTTCTGATTTGTTTTGGCTGCAGACCCCTAATAAAAATTCCCGCAATGATGGTTTGGCATATTATCTTGTCCATCAAATGGATTCAAAGAAAGCGGGGCTTCTTAAAATGCAGCCATTCTGCATTTCACAATATTCAACTAGCCTTGTATTCGAGAACTTTCAAC
Source organism: Ficus carica (assembly GCA_009761775.1). Taxonomy (NCBI): domain Eukaryota; kingdom Viridiplantae; phylum Streptophyta; class Magnoliopsida; order Rosales; family Moraceae; genus Ficus; species Ficus carica. Next base: position 21,659 of record VYVB01000504.1, read on the forward strand.
TGTTCGGCAGCTCAAAAGCATCTTGGATACTCACTAGAGGCCTCCCTTGATGTAGGATCAATTCTTGTATTCTTAGTGTTTATTATCGCTACTAGTGTCATTTGCTATTTCTCTCTGTTTAATCTAGTTTTCTAGTCATTGAATGAGGTTTCTCCGCATTATTCCTATGTTCATTGTCTATTTGACTTTTGGCCTTCTAGCCTACAGATTTTGAAGACAATAGCTGCAGGTAATCTAAAATATAATTTTCTCTTGAAATTTAAGGCCATCATTAAATCATCCAATTGGACAAATGCTAGAAATTGTTTTTGGCAGTTATCTGGTTGCAAGCTGTCTATTTTTTTCCCCAATCATATCTCCATGTATTCTTTATATCATTTGAATTGTGGGAGTTCCGCCATGCATTATTTGAAATATGTCAGTTGAACGGGCACAATAAATGTTTCATTTTATGTGTTAAACTTTTTCTCAAGCACATATCATAAATTATTACGAAGCTGCTTCATTTACTACATGGCACCAGTAAATGTATGACTTGGTTCCCGAAAATAGTATTTCATATCATCATATGTTACATTAAGAGCTAATCTTTAATATAGTCCCCGTACTACAAGACCAATTCAATTTTGGTCCTTGAATTTTAAACTTCATAACAGAAGTTCTCAATCTATAAAGTTGGCTCAAATTAGTAAAAGCCCATCACAATGTTATAATCTCGATGCAGGCAGGAAATGCCACTTCCTTCTTATGTTAAGATTACAAAATATTGCTACAAGCCCCAGTAGTTTTTTATCTCCTGCTTCTGTCTACCATCTAACTATTTTCTTTAGTTATTCACTAGAGCAAATATGATCTGGAAGTTGAACATGGTCTGCACATGCCTTTTTATGTCAAGATTAGATGGATGGCAGGGCTAATTTGGGACAATTTGATAGATCAGGGACTTGATCTCAGACATTTTTAAAGTCAAAAGGCCAAAATGGGATTTGGACTGTAGTTCGGAGACTAATAATGATATTAACCCTGATATTAATCTAAAATCTGTAAGGTTAAGTCTTTCTGTGTCGATTCCTGAACATGCAGGAAGGTGTATCGCTGACCATCAGATCATTATCTCATTTAGCAAATGACATGTCTTTCTCAAGATACTGTGATCGAGATGAACCATCAAAAGTGGAGAAGCTTCTAGGCTGTGGGAAAGGTAGGGTTTGGGAGAGTAGCTTTATGGTACTTCTTATCATGCTTATGTTCAAACTCCTTTTCCTGCCTTGTGTTCACGTAACAGTTACACAGCATTTATTACCATATTATAACAATTGCACCATCAAAAGCATCCTCGGGTGAAGGCGTTTTGTTATCTACTTTATCTTGGACTGTAACTTAGCCCAGTGAACCCCTGGCTGTTTAGATTAGGGTAATTCTTTCGTTGGATTTTGATTAAATATTCAATACTTAGTCTAATAGTAAGTCATGTTTTCCGTGTTTCACAAGACTTGGCTAACTGTGCTACGTTGAGTTTAACAACACACAATTGCCCTTTGCTCCTATGAGCTTAAATTTGATTAATTCGGGTATTACTAAAGGACGTTTGTAATTTGTTCCTAGTCTTTCCTTGGACTGAGGATTAGAACATACTGCAAAATGCACTGCACCCAACAGCACTAAAAGACTTGAGTTTTGAATGTGTCTCCAACCAATTCAATATAGGCTCAGTATTTCAATCAAAGCCTAAGAATTTAGATATTTCGGATTATAAGGTTTACATAATCGTGCATTTTGAATGACATTGACCTATGTGATTACAGTTGCAGATGTTTTGCTGTGGCGCGATGAGAAGAAATCATTTTCATGCTTCATTTCTCTTGTTATTCTGTTTAACTGGTTTCTCCTTTCTGGAAGAACATTTGCCTCATCTGCAGCCAAGCTTTTGTTGCTACTTTTGTTGTTTCTTTTTGGATACGGTGGTCTACCACCAAACATGTAAGTATGATTTCTAATGAAAAAAAGTTAAATATCGATGCTTTTGGAAGTCAAGAGATTCTATAAAGCTTTGTTTGGCTCCAGATCATTTCATAAAAAATCTAGTTATCTAGTTTTACGGCTCGTTTGCTCCTATTTATTTATTTAATTCTTAATTTTCTTTTCAAGCTTTTAAGATTAAGATTTTTAATGGAATGCACTCTTCTGATCTCCAACTTGAGTTCTATGCATAGACAATGTGGAAATAAGAGTATAATTCAAGGTTTTGTTTATTATGAACTTGTGATGGTTTTTTTTTATGTTCTACTTGTCGAAACCATCTTTATCATAAAGAGTTTCCTAAAATAATAGGAGCCTTGTGGTCATTATTTATGCCATCTGAGTCCTTGGCGCGGTGTACATTTTTATCTGCACTAGCATTGTGGTCCAGAGTGCATTTTCTTTACTGCTAAATACCTTCTCTCTATTTTGTGTGTGCTATGGGGAAAAGGTGTTCAAATTTCTCTTCACCATTTATTCACAAGTCTATTGTCTTCCATTCCTTTCTTGTATATATAGATTATGTACATTTTGGTTTCTTATTGATAGAATTGATTATAACGCTAAGCGAGTTCAATTCTTTCCATGTATCTACTGACTAAGATGCTATTATAACAGATTTGGTTTCACTGTTATGAGGTTATCTTCAACTTGGTTTGAGATTCCAGAACATTTAGTAAAAGATTTAATTGCTGCTATTGTACATTTGTGGAACGGAGCGTTTCATTGGATAAGTTTTTTGGCAAAGGGACAAGATTGGAAATTTTTCTTGAAGGTATTGACTGTGATAATAGTTTTTCTCTTGGTTTAGTGAGTCATTTTTTCCCCTCTTGTTTTGTTTATTTTATGTAAGTTATAACACTTGCTTTTAGCCCAGGGCCTTAGGTCTGACAATTATTTTTTCAAGTGGATGTCTGGCCTAGATTTACTGATTGTACATGCAGAGTGTTGAGCTTTTATTCCTTTTAATCATCCAAAAGTTTAGGGTTTTTATTTATTTATTTATTTATTTATTTTTTTCCTCATCCAAACGGTTTTGTGATACCAATATAAATGACCATGCTTTTTGCTGATCCATAGTTTTTGGAGAGATGGTAGATCTTCATGACATAGTACCACAAATAACTGTTCATGCATTAGGCAAAGCAGTATTTCTTTCTTACCCTCGATACATTTTTTATGTTGGTAACTTGTCAATTTATGTGAAACTCAAACGGACCTTTTTCAATTGATATGTTGCACACATTGGTCATAATGCTGACTTAAGGCACTTGGGTTTAATTTTTATTTTTTGTAAATATGTTATCATGAAAGTTATACAAAGTGTAAGGTCGTATCTGTCTTACTAGCCGATAATATTTTATACGTATAAATTGTTGTTGTTGTTGCTAAGATGGAAAAATTGCTGAGATGATTTCCCCCTTCAGGATCTCGAACTGGAACTATGAGTTCCTTTGTGCTACTGGCATGCCGAGTAACACGTGTTGCATTTTGAATGGTCTTCCTAGTTATATCACGAATCTTTCATATGAGTCTCATAAAGAATTAAGGGCTAGTATACCGCAGTTTATGATTTGAGTCTAATAATCTAATTTTCTGTTTTGTATCTGGACTAGATGACTACTGTAAACATTTTGAATTTATATATATTAGTTACGTATATCTTTTGTTGTCTCTGCACTTTCCTAAAAGCATGAACATTTTGATGTTTAATTATTATTATTATTATTAACTAAAGTTGGGTGCATAGTTTGCTTACCTGATACTGGGACACTCCAGTTACTGTACATGATCCGGAGAACTAATAGCTTAAGGAGTAGTATTATTTTTTTGGAATTTGCTTCTTCTTTTCTTCACCCTTGACTCGGTGCCTAATACTTTACAAAACCTTTGCAGGTTGCAACTTTTCTATATTTTCTGAAGTTGATTTTGTCACAGTTCTTGACAACGGCTGTTGGTATAGGTAAGGAACTGCTGTTTTAAAGCACCCACATTCCGCTAGTTGATTTCTAATTTTTAACATCATGTTGGATAATTGGAACAAATTGCAGCTCTGGTGTTTGTATTCACTGCATTCTTCATTTACGAGCAATATGAATTGGAAATCGATGGATTAGCGAAGTTTACATGCAACGGTGCCAAGGAATTAGCGGGATCATTGAGTAGGAATCTTCCTGATTTTGTGGAATCTTTTTTTTGTAACTTTGGAGTCCTTAACCAAGATCAAAGTCCCGAGGCAGTAAAACACCAGAAATAGCTGCCAAAAGCATTGATTTTCAGCGCCTTTGTTTTATTTTTATCTTTTTATACCGCTAATACGTGATCAACTTATGCAGTTAGGCTTGAGTTAGAAGGTGGTCACATCCACAAGAAAAGAGATGGATTATGTTTATTACAGAAGAAACTTGCTCGTTACTAATGCCAAATGAACGCACCATCAACGGTCGAAAATGCGTGCTTCATTTATCACTGGATAATCGTGTACTTAAATGAAAGTTCATTTTAGGTCATGGCTGTAAAGAACTATAATTTCCATGGAGCAAGTGGAAAAAGAAAAAAAGTCTCGGTTTTTTTTTTTTTTTCACCAAATTATTCTGAAGAGAGATTTTCGATCCTTTTATGGGATGAGTTTCCGAAAGATAAAATATATTTAATTTGTTCAGTATGTTTCCTAATATTTGAGCAACGACATGGGTGAAGAAAGATCTAACCTTTTTAATTTTTTGCGCGCTCTATAAGATGAAATCAGATCACCCATATTTAAGTTTTATCGATTCATATCTCACTGCAAAATGTCATCCTTATCATAAAGTTGTGTAGTTTTGTTAGGTTTTTGTTAATATGTGTGCTTAGTATTCTTTATCTCATTTGAAATAGGAAAGCAACTCCTAATTGAGTAACCTTAAAATGTTATACCTACTTACTTCAGCTCTTGTGTCTCCTTATTCGTCTCTTTTATGTCTCTTCAATGATAACATGATACGTGAATTAAAATTGTATATTTAATGACAATATCATATCATATTACATAAAAAATTTGTTAATTATACTTGTGTCATAATATTATTGGAGGGATAGGAATAGGGATATAAATAAGGGGATATGTAAACTAAATCCTATCCTCTACCCCTTTTTCATGTCCCTCTCTCTGTCCCTCCACTTAGGGGGTGTTTGATGTTCCAGTTTGGATCACAATTTACAATTAAATTTTTATATTTTTCTGAAAAGTCTACCTCAGTTTAACTATTCATACAGTTTTGTAACTCAATTTTTAAAAGTCCATAATTTTACATTTATAAGTTCAAATGAGATGAATTTTTTTTAATTACATAGAATTTCGAGATGGAGTAATAATGAGGAAAAGATTTTCCTTGTTGGATTGAAGAAATTTTTAACCTTAACAACGTGATAGCACGAAACACATGCTTAGATTTTAACAATGTTTCTTCACTCCGTTTTAAATTACATAGAATTTATAGATGGAGTGGTAATGGGGCTAAAAAGATTGAGTTGCTAAGATTTTCCTTTATTCCGTTTTGTTTTGGGGCTAGAAATGGGGAAAAAAAGATTTTCCTTGTCGGTTTCAATTAGTATATAATAGAATCAGACTGATTTGTTGCTAACATTGAGACTTTTTAGTTATTGCTTTGGTGTTGTTGGGATTAGATTGTTAATTTCTTTGGTTAATGGTTTGATTCGCATGAATTTTGTTGATTATGCGAGTGAAAAGGAGGTCAAGGTGTATGCTGTGTTGAATTTTGATGCTTCATTTTGTTTGTTGTGTCGATTGAAACGTATACTTTGTTTTGTTTGTTGTGTGAATTTTGATGCCGATATGAATTTTTTGTTGATTATGTGAATGAAAAGGACAGCATTGTGGAATCAAGTTTTGGATTCAACAGAATAAATTACGAAGAGATGTATAACAAAAAAGATAATCTAGTTCTAAGCGAGAATACTTTCTGGATAGATTACTAACTAAAAGGAACACTTTCTATAATTTGTCATATGAAATAACTTTAACTCAGGTTAGTGAAACTTGTATGTACAAAATATTAAGGTATTTAACACCGATACTCCCCAAATTATTATTATTATTTTTTTTTGCAACTTACCCCCAAACTTCTAATTTTGGTAATTTGTCTCTTGAACTTGCTAATTGATAGCAATACCCAAAATGTTCTGTAAGAATATTCCGATGACTAACGTCGGCAGTCGGAGTCGAAGATGTCCTATCATCTATGTTGAAAATAGAAAATATTCTAGTAGGATACTCAAAATATTCTACTAAAATATTACGGTGATCGGGGCTGTTAACGTAACGACCCGCCTAACGTAGGCCGTTACCTTACTTATCTTACATAAATACATAACTTATTTAACTTGACGGAAATACATAATATATATATATATATATATATATTTTACAACTTGCAACTTGAAAACTAAAATCTATCCCAACATACTTACATGTATATACATACATACTTACGTACTTCAGTACTGAAATGTCAACTTACATACAACACAGTTCATAATTAATAACATAATATAACAAAAGACATAGTGGTCTCCATCCCACGTTTCACATTTTGCCGTGCCAAGCCCCACCGTCTTGTATCAAGGATTGCCGATAGGTTACTTACCTACAGCATAGACGTAAGTCGTGAGCTTTCGCTCAGCAAGTACAACTATGAATCCGCAAAACAAAACTTAATAAAAGCAATGCATGAGCCAATTATGCTTCATTATGCTTTCTTAGGTTAGCATATCTTTGGGCCCTTACATAACATAACATAAGTGTATATACCGTAGCGCGCAGCCGTGGAGTGGTTGGGGTGGCCAGTCCATTTCCAACTCAAACCATGGACTATACCCACCCTTGTGGTAGGTCGGTACGACACGAGGCAACTTGCTTGCCATCATAATTGAAATCTTTCCTTAACTTGTTCTTGAACATAATTCTTATGAATAGTTTTCATTCTTGAAAACGATTCCTTAAATATAATTTTCTTCTTGAAAACAGTCTTTTAAAACAGTTTCATACTTGAAAACGGGTTCTCATTCTTACCAAGTGACTTATCATTGGTGAGCATGCTTCATGATGCCATAATAATAAAACATAAATCATATGCATCACAACATGTATGCATGAGCTTGAAAACAAACAAACAATAAAACAATCTGTCCATGCTGTAGGCGGAGTTGTACTTACTGGTTTCGTCCTGGATATTTTTGCTCCAAATCAGGTCGCAACAACAGGTTATTTCCCTGTTTTCAAAAAGGATGTAAGATAAGGGTCATCTTATCTTACCATAATTCATTACATTCAATGCTGGTATCCTTAACCAACACTCATTAATAATCCTAGTTGTATGTCCCCTCACACACACACTTATGATAACTTATTAGGTTATTAAATGTAACCTTAGAGCTTATGTCCTAATCAACATAAACAGTATCTTATTAGGTTACTTCGGGTAACCCTTGATGTAAGTTCAAGTTATATGTGGATCAAAATCCTATTGGGTTACTAAGGCCAAATTTTTTAAAATCATGTCATACTAGGTTACTATGGGCTTTAGGCCCAACCCAATAACTTGGTAACCTATCCGGTTACTATTGGTCATCATCTTGTTACTATGCCTTAAAATAATTTGGGTCCGAATAAATTTAGTAACCTATTTGATGACCATTCCTCTTACTTAAGGTTACCTTTTTACTTGGCCCAATTCTTTTATTTCTTTTTCCTAACTAAACTTGGTTTAATTGACCATTTTATAAACTGTTTTTATAAAATGGTCTAAGTCTAGGGGAGTTTGCTGAAAACAGTCCCATTAATCCAATTATTACTGTATGTACAGGAATTGCCTATTCCTGTACTGTTTTACAAATCCTGTGCAGGAATTTCCTGTTTCCTGCACAGTTTTCAGATTCCAGTTATACCTTAGAATCCGTTTTGAATTTGTAAAACTTTTCTCCATAAAAGTTTTAGATCTTGAAAAATACTACAACTTTTATTCTTTACTCAAAATCCAGTTCTCTCTCTAACCTACACTTTTTCCTCATTAAACTTGCCTGGCCGTGCACAGGGTCTAGGCATGACCAGGTTTGGATTTTTGTAAAAACAGGGGCTTTTGGAGCCTTATTTTTAAAAACCGTCTGCATTTTCCCCTAGAATTTTCCATTTTCTACAACTTTCTAGTTTTAACTTTTCTCAAATTCGGCCTCTAAAGACCTCAAAATCCTGTTTCCAGATTACTGCCCAGTCTTGACCCGAGACTGATAGTTTTGGTCTTAATTGTTTCTTACGTAAAGTTAGGCGCACACTACCTTAAATGGTTAAAACCGTGAGCCTATATCAAGTTATGCAGCATATTACGTACTGTTTTCATTGCCATACATTCATTCTCATTTATAAAATTATACATACAAACCCATATGGTATTTTATTACCAATTAGGGTTTTTAGGGTTTTTCATAACCCTTCTAGCATCATACATGGATTACAACATGATCAGTCACACTCTATATCTTCTTGAGTGTGTGGGGAAATATTACAAACATTTGCTAGGCATACATACATATCATACATACTCTAGCAATTGAAATCATGAACATACACAAAACAATAAATCAAGACCATTAACCTAATCAAGCACAAATCTAAGCTAATACAATGAGCTTATGCTCTTACATACCCACATAAAATACACATAAAGCTTGAACCAAAACTTAATTGGATAGCTTAAGGGTTTGTAGAAGCATACCTTTAAGCTTCGAAATTGGTTCTAGACCTTGATTCAAGCTTTTCCTTCTTGCTTGGTTTCTCCCTAAAAATCCGACCACCATTCCTCTCTCTCTCTCTCTCTCTCTATTTTTTTTTTCTTCTCTTCTCTTTGAGGTTTCGGCTGCTAAGGGGAAGAGGGTGAGCTGAAATTTTGCAAGAGTTTTGGTAAGGTCACACAAAAATGCTCTAAAATCCACTCCCCATCACCTATTTATAGGTGAAAAATAAATTTCTTTTTGGATTTATTTTTATCTTCAAAATTACATATGAGTCCTTATGAGAAAAATATTTGTCCAAAAGACCTTGGAGTGGCCGGCCATTGGAAGCGTTAGGGGCCAAGTTTGCTAATTCTTTCCCTAATTTTCTGAAATCCAATAAATCATGTATTTATCCATTGATGAGGTATCCCCCCTTTTAAGCCTTGTTTGGCTTTCCTTCTTAAATGCAGTCCATTCTCATACTAATACAGATATTACAAAATACTGTTTTTACTAATAACAGTACTGTCTTACTGAACTGCAGTCCAGAATTTATCTGCGTTTTATTGGACTGTATAAAAAATTTTCTTATGACTTAAAGCTACTTAGCCCTTATTGTTCTAAATAATGTGCTTGATTTTTCTATAGTGGTCTTGAACCTTATTCTTACTATCTTATCTGTGATGACGGTTTTTCGCAGTATAATTCTTATATTGCTTGCTATAATGCAGTACCGTCATATTCATACCTTTGACTTTTTTTGGTCAAACTTTGACCAAGATAAAATCATAAATTTCATTCTACCTTTTTACTCAAAAGGCCTTATGCTTAGCTAAGCAATCTATTATTGAATCTTATAAAGCTATGAGAACTCAAATACATTCTGATAGAATCAAATCAGACATTTCACATAAAATTCATATTCCTTATCAAGGAAATCATGAATTATTCAAAAAGGGCGGTTGTCACAGTTAACTTGTGTCGGAGACATCGGGCCATCCATGATGAAAATATGAAATATTCTTGTAAAATTTCCGCAATATGGGTAATTTGGTGTCTTGTAGATATATTTTATTATTATTATTAATATGGACAATTGGGTAAAACATTTTATGTTGGCATTTGTCCTTTGCCTAGTACTTTTGGGTGGCAAAAAAATAAAGTGTCCAAAAATAATGTCAAAAATGTCAAGAGGTTTTGAAATAGTGGCAAAGGTGAATCTGGGTTTATGTTGCCAGCAGATCTTTAAAATCGTCTAAAATGGTTGACATTTATAGATTCGAAAAGGTTGAATTTGAACTCAAACAAGTCCTATAACTTTATCAAAAGTTTCTCTCTTTTCTTTACCTGTTTTAATCTTTTAGGTTGATGGTACAAATAATTTTACTAAATGGTCCTTGGTCTTTTAACTATTGGAGAAGTTGATTGTAACTTCCGTTTGTTAGCAGCTTTTGCCTTTAAACGATGTGGCAAAATATAAGCCAAGGGACAGAGAAAAGAGATAGAAAAGAGATATATGATCTGTGTCCCTTCTAAGCATAAGCAAGCAACTAATTAGGGGTGGCAATTTGTGTCACGTGTTGGGTTCGTGTCGTGTTAGAGCCGTGTCGATTTGTTTTTTCGACCCAAACACGACCCGCGACACGAACACAAAACGAAACCGCGACACGAACACGACACGAATCCGTCACGGGTTGACACGACACGAACCGAAATTGACCCGCGATACGAAATTAACACGAAATTGACACGAAATTGACCCGCGACACGAAATTGACCCGAAAAGTGACACGAAAAAAACGGGTCCAACCCGAACACGACCCATTTTTTTTGTGTGTCAATTTTTCTCAATCCGAACACGACCCGCCCCCTATTTTTCTCAACCTAAACCCGTAAAATTCGTGTCGTTTTCGAGTCGTGTCGTGACCTGTATTGCCACCCCTACAACCAATGTAGTATTTTTTGTATGTGGGAGACATTATGACCATACACAGCACGCATGGGTGAGCATGATTAGGCATTTAGGGCGTTTTGAGGCGCACTTTGCACTTATGTTTATGATATCTTTTTCTTTTTAAATATATTTATTATCTTGTTTTATTTATTAATGGTGCATTTAGATTGCAAGTATGAATCTAAGTTTTTTCTCTGAATTTTTGTTTTTTGTTTTTTTTTTCCTAAAAAGTCAACCAAAATTATATCTAATCTTTTAAAGTCAACTAATTTCAAATTAAAAATTTTATCTCAAATCCATTTTATAAATGGATGCCAAGTAAATTCAATAAAATTGATGTTTTAACTAAAAAAAAAAGAATGGGATCATAATGTCACAAACATTTCAGGGACCAACAAGCAATTAAGCCAATCCGTTTAAAATAAAAATGAACATTTTTATAACTTTTTTAACAGTTGTCATTTCGGCTAAAAGAAAAAGACTGGGATCAAAACATCACAGAGGCAATATTTTAAAAATTAATTGAGCAATTAACCTATTTTTGTTTTATTATTTACAAATATTTGGAAATTAATGTGGTTAACTTTTTTATTTTTATTTTTTTTTATTTTTTTATTTTTTTATTTTTTAATTATTGGAATGAAAGTAAGGATTGTGGACGACGGGAATTGTGTTATAAGATCAGCTTACTGCTACACTTTTTCTTGTTATTATTTTTAGTTTATTATTAAATTTCGTTTGACGAGTTTGTAATTATCTTCAACGAAAAAAATAATTTGTAGTAATAATTTGTAAAAGAATTGTGATTATCTAAGAAGGTGACATCAAAGGGATCAGGAAATCGTACACAAAACAAAATTTTCTTTTCGAAGATAGATGAACAACCAAAATTTGTAAAAGAATAGTAAGGCGCCGTCTTGGGACAAATTTTCAAAAGTATATTCCAAATATTTTTTTATCTTTTTTCTTTAATTTTATAAAGTATTTTTCTAAATATTTTTATATAACTCAAATTTTAAAAGTCCATAATTTTATTATTTTCATTCGAAATAAGATGATTTTTTTTTCAAATTATATAAAAAATCTATATTATTATTTTTTTTCAAATATTTTTAAGTTTTTATTTTTATTTCACTCCAAATAATTTATTTTCACAAAATGCATATTTTCAAAACTCAAACCATCTCCAACATCTAAAACACCATTTCTAAACATGACCCCAAACAAGTCCTTAAGAAAATCATTTAGAAGCATCTATTAGAAGGGGGAAAAAATCCTTATAGAATTAACTCTTTCGGAAAATAGAAATGTTATTTGCATGTTCATGCACCAAAGAATAAACAAATAGAGTATGAAGTTCATTTGCACATTAATACAAAGCTTCTACATATGTATTCAGGATATATATTACGTAGATTATTCAAAAGCCAATTAAAATTCAAAATAAATTAATATTGTAGATGAGGGGAAAAAAAAAAAAAAAGGTCAAAAGACACGTAGGCCTCGAAAAGCATGAAGATTTATCATTTTAATGCACAGTGGCGGAGGGAGCATCTACCCTTGAATTTTTGAAATTATATTTTTGGCCCCTTAAATTTAATTATTATTTTTTAATAAATTTTCCTCATACAACGAAATGTTTAATACTTTATCTCTTATTTGTCCCTCTAATTTTTTTAATTATTAACTTTACATATATTTTGTTAAAAAACTTTAAATTTCATTCAAAATTTTTATTTCTAACTATTGACAAATAAAATTTAGGGATGGATGCACTTTTTGTCGTATATATACGGCACTTAATTACCCACCGTTGGGTGAGACATTGACAGTCAGATTTGAACAAGGGAGAGGAGGGGTATGCGAGGTGACAGACTTGGCATAGCTGTAAGTAGGGATAGGGTAAAGAAATAATAATAAATTGAAGATTGGAAGTCAGGGCTTTAAAAAAAAAGAAAGAGAAGAGGGAAGAAAGCAAAACTCATATCAAAGAGTTTTACAATAGCTACCGTTGACGTTTTTTAAGCCATGGGAGTTTTACATATTTGAGGCCATTATTCATGGTCTTCGGAAGCAATAAAGATTCGAAATAAGAGTTTTGTTTGCAATCACCTACTCATCTATCATCTTCCCCATCGACGCCCTTGCTCCAAAAAAAAAAAAAAAAAAAAAACTGTTTGTGTACTTGGGGTTTTGACAACGAGTTTTCTGGTTTTGTCGTACCGGGGATGGTTGCCCCCTCTGTACGTAGTTACTGTTTTGCTCTCTGAGAGCCTTTAATAAAATTCTTGAATTTCAGCCTTAAAAAAAAAAAAAAAAAAAAGAAGAAGCAGTGATCACATTACAGCTTTTTTGGAACTTCACATTCAGTTTCTGTTCAAAATACATATCCAAATTATGAATGCCACGTTACTATCCAATACACCTTTTCAGATTCTTCTTTCCATTTTTCTATTCACATCCAATTACCTTTCCTTTCCATCACAAAACGTTTTCATCTGTTGACATTCTTCCTTCCTCACAGCTCTTTGTCTCATTATTTGTCAGACAACCTCACAACAGCCCGGCAAATGTCCACGCCCTGACACCATCTGCAGCTACACGTAGGTGTCAATTCGTATCCACTGTCGGAAACGAGACTTTGTCTAAAATTTTAGTATCTTTAACTAGTTTAATGTCCGTGTGAACCACGGCTGCAAATTTTTTTTTAAAAACTAATAAGGATAAATAATAAAGATAAATAACATACATTAAAAGTATTAGATTAAAATATATAATGTAATTACAATAAGTTTGAAAATTTAATTGTCTTTATCATCATAGTAAGTTTAAATCTTTGTATAAAAACTCTTTAGAAAACAATTTATAACAGAAAAAAAAAAAAAAAACAGTTATAAAGAAAAACAGTGACAATAATAATAGCAAAACAATATCATATAAATATATATACAAATCGAAAAACAACTAAAATGTCAAACATTTACATCAACTATAAAGACTACCAAATTGTATTTAACAATACTCTAACAATTGATAACAACAGTATCATTTTTAATAACATATACCAAACCAAATAATGCATCTAATATATGTATTAGTATATACCAAAATAGAGATCATTATAGTAAGCTTAAATCTATATAGAAAAACTGTTTAAAAAAAAAAAAAAAAAAAAAAAACAATTAAAGCAAATAGTGACAATAACAATCACAGACTCATATTAAATAGGCATATATACATATATTACAAATTATAAGAGCATAGAAACATGAATAGCAGAATGATGGAGGTTAATTTCATTAATAGTACCTGTACGGATTTTATTATTAAAAATAACACAACTTTTTTTTCCCCTTTATTACAAGCACTGCCACGTCATCAAAGCCTCTGACATGTGGGGCCTAGCAGCATTTAATGTATGCCAAATTCCGGGTTTACCCTCATCTCCCACCCGTCCAAATATCCCTCTCCCTCGCATGCCCTAAAAAAATATTTCAAACCAGCATCTACAGCGTTTTAGAGAGAGAAACTGAAATCTAGAGAGAGAAAGAGTTACAACCGGCCGGAACCACTCCATAACCGCTCGGAAACCGTCCAAAACCACCACGAAAGCCCTCTATAAACTGCTTGGAAGTCTGTGAACGTCGGATAATTTACTAAAACTACCCATGTCGAAACCCATGAAATTAGCTGAGAAAAACATTACTCCCGAAATGAGATCTCTCCGAGTAATGGTTTCGGTATATAAAAGGCCACTGGCCGAGAAAATTTCTAAAAAACCGGCACCAGAGAGCGAGAGAAGGGTGGCCAAGGAAGGATTGAAGAGAAAGCGGGGGGGAATTGAAGTTATGGAATCAAAAAAGCCGAAACGTGCCGTAGAAGAGAAGATATCAAAAGTTGATGTGACGCCCCGACTTCCCAAGCCAGGTCGACACCGTGCTTACTTGTACTTAACTTGCTTGAAAATTTGAGAAATTATTATTTTTTTTAAAAACATATTCACATAAATTATCTTATAGAGAAAATCTTGTCACCCATACGTACCCAACTGAAAATACCTTCTCGTGTCTTCAAACTTTATACATATAACAAAACATAATTTACTTTGGAAATATTAACATATTTTCTGAAAATTGAATGCGGAAAATTATGCGTAGTGGTATCCCACACCACCCTTCACCCGCCGCATCGTCCGCATAGCTCACCACTTAAGCTGCAGGCTTCTTACCTACAGTATGAAATATAAGAGTGAGCTTTCGCCCAGCAAGTTCAAACATAATCTCACAAAATATTTCAAACATCTTAAAAAAAGAAACATGCCAATCATCATGAAACTCATGCATGAACCATTTATGATTGATTGAATGTCTTATGTTTCATCATAGACTCCATCTTTATTATCTTGTCTCAACATGTGGGCCCATAGTGTACGTACCAAAAGCGCGCAGCCTCCAAACAAAGCTAGGGTTTGCAAGGCCCTAACAGTTCTGGGAATTAAACTGAACCCTTCACGATCACGGAAGGTAAATACAACTGAAACATGTAGCCTCCACGATCACGGGAGGTTGGTACGACACCTTACTTGTTTCATCTTACCATGTGGTTTAACATTAGTGAACATGCCTCATGATGTCACTATGTCATATCATACTCAACATTTGCCATAACATAGCCTTCTTGAAAACATGGCATTTCTGAAACTATGGCATTTTCGTAAACATAGCATTTCTGAAATCATGGTAAACATAGCATTTCTGAAATCATGACAATTTTGTAAACATAGCATAACATGTCATAACATAACTTAGCACATCATAGCATAGTATCACACATTATGGCATCACATATCATAGCATGTATACTTGAAAATATAGTATACTTGAAAATAGTTTTTTACTATTTTCATACTGTAGGTGAGGTTCGATACTTGCCTTGTTTAATATGTCCACTAATGTTCCGCTCCACATCGGGATATAATAGCAGACTATCCCCTGCTATAATAAAGGACATAGGTAAGGGTCTCTAGTCATAACCATAAAATGTTGGTGACCTAACCAACATACATACATAGTCTTAGTTGTATGTCCCCTTTACTAGATATCTTACTGGGTTACAAATAGTAACCCTATTATTTTAAAAACAACCAAATATGGATTAATTCTTAAGAGGTTACGTTGGATAACCTCATGTGCTAAACCTTCCTACATTCCGTTAGGGTTAGGTTACCTTCCTAACCTTGGGCTTTATTCTTGTCCATAATTATTGGGTTACCTCAATTAACCCTATATCTTAGCCCAATTTTATTAATTTTGGTATCCTTTGGGGTTATCTTGACTAACCCTTAAGGTTAATTGTAGTCAAACTCTCGGTCAACCAAAGTCAACCCTATATGGGTCAAACTTGAGCTTTAGGCTTTGGCCCAGTAATTCGGATATCACTTCCGGTTATTACCCGTGATCATCTTGCTTACCTAATTTGGTTTAAAAATCCATTTTCCATTTCTTTGGAACTTGGTTAAATTAATTTCAAAAATCTTTTACTTAACTCATAAAAATTCATATTCTTGAAATAGATCTTTATAAAAATCATTTAGAGCTGAAAACTGCTATTGGAACAGTTTCCATAGTCAAAACAGTGATTTTGGGGAAAGAAACAATTTTTCCAAACCGTTTTTAGAAAATCTTGTGCAAAAATTACACAGTTTTTATAAAACCGTGTCAGTTTAAAAATCCATTCCGATTTTGAAAAAGTTTCCTTCACAAAAGTTCTACCTCTCGAAAAATCCTAAAACTTTCGTGTTTTATGAAAAATTCAATTCAGACTCTAACAGGTTCATATTGCCATTTGAACTCTCCTGATCGTGCACAAATCCTGGGCACGGATCAGGCTCGGTTTTTCATGAAAACGAAGGCCATTAGAGCCTTATTTTGCAAATCCATTCTCATTGCCCCCTAGGAAAAACTGTTCTGAGCAACTTTCGTGTTTTAAGTTTTCTCAAATTCGGCCTCTAAAGGCCTCAAAATAGGCTTTCCGTAAAACTGGTCAGGATCCACCCGAACCTGGCAGTTTTTCGGTTTAGAGTTCGTTCACGTCCTAATCGCGTAATCTAACTCAACCAGCCACCGCGGGAGCCTAGAATCACACATGCAGCACTTTTCTAACGTTCCAACCCATCATTACATAAATATTTATCAACAATCATTACATGAAACATTTAGCATGCATAACTTAGTAAATAGAACCACCTAAACCCTAACTTGAATCAAGCACCAACCAAAATTCTAAACTAGGCATAAAAAGTAAATTGAGCTTATGCTCTTACATCCAATGGCTTGAATACACTTAAATTCCTCAAATTGAATGCTCAATTTAAAGCTTAGGGTTGGGAGGATTACCTCTAGGGTTTGTAATTGATTTCTCAAGCTTGGATCCCAAAACTTTTTTTTTCCTTTTCCTTGGCTGCCACCCACCGGTCCCTCCACCAAATCTTGCACCAAAATTTTAGTTAATCCTTTAGTATTTCCTTGAACCAAAATCAACCAAAACCAAACAACATTTTTCCTTACCTTCTCTCCTTATCACAGCCGGCCACTAGGCCTAGAAAAGGGCACCAAATTTTTCAAAACCTTTGCTTGATGTTTTAGAGAAAAAAACCGACCACCCTAGCACTAGAACCCCCTTGGTTCTCAAATTTTTTTCTTTGTTCTTGCTCACACTTAGAAGTCCGGATTTTTGAGGGAGAGAATGGCAAGAGTTTGGCTGTTTTTTCTGAATTTTTGAGGCCAAAACCGACCCCCCTTGGCAGCCTATTTATAGGTGAAGTTTTGGATTTTTTTGCAAAAATTTTGGTTCACCTTTTGCTCATAAATCCTTGGAGCAAAACTAATTGCAAAAAGTTTTGCTATTTTACCCTCCAAGTGGCCGGCCCTTATTGGTTGCCTTGGTAGCCAAGTTTTTAATTTCTTTCCACTTTTTTTTTCAATAAATGATGTCATAATTAAGGATAAGGTGATGTCATTCACCTTAGGCCTTGTTGGCTATTCTCATCATTAAGCAGTCCATTTTTGAGCTACACAGATATTTCCAATACTGTGTTCACTTATACACAGTATTTATTTAACTAAAATTTATCTGTTGTAAAAACGGACAGTATAAGATTTTTCTTATTTTTCCGAGCCCTTTTCGTCTTTAATTCCTACTTGGTGTGCTTGATTTTCTAAGGTGGTTTTTAAAGCCTATTCATGTTATCTCAACCGTAAAGACGGTTTTCGCAGTATTTTTCCCATACTGCTTATCATATCACAGTACCGTCTTACTCTAGTCAACCTTTGACTATTCTGGTCAACTTTGACTTTTTGGTCAAACTTTGACCATCATGAATTCATAAAATTCCGTCATGCCTTTTTCCTTAAAAGTCCTATTATGGAGTCTCGTAATTAATTTACCGAGAACTCAACCCTATACTGGTAAAATTATGAATTTTGTATTAGTGTTCATAATTTTCATACAATTGCACATAAACACATAGTACAAACTTTAGATTTCTTATATACAAGAAAATCATGAGTTCGTGAACATTTTTGGATATTACAGTTGAAGAGGTAAAAATGTTGCCTTTTCATTTTTATGTTTAAAAAGTTTGCATTATTATTATTATTCAGTAAGAATGTGCATTGTACTTGAGGACGTTTGCAGCTTTTATTAATTATGTAAAAAAAAAGATTGCATTTTTATATGTGTTTTTGATGAGATTCTACATTTCTAATTGATTTGTTGAAAAAAATTTGCATAAAATACATAAAAGTTTGTATTTTTATCTGATTTTGTAACATAAACACAAAGTTTGTTTGTTTGGTATTTGGGTTTTTGTTGGTGTTTAATTAATTGTAGGTGATATTGGAAAATGCGGTTGGCTGGTTATTTATTTTGAGATCATCTTGTAATTTTTGTATTGGTCATTTTTATAATGACTTTCTGGTCATAATAAAAATTACTCAGATTTATGTTATTTCCGGCTGGTCATTTTTATGTTGACTTGCTGGTCATCAATTTTTTTAATTAATTATTCAGATTTCTGTTATTTTCCGCCAGGTAATTTTTATGATTACTTCTCGGTCATAAATATAATTACTCTTTTATGTTACCCGTAACATTACCGCATGTTCAATATGTTCGACGCGTATTAGATAGTGAAATTACCCGGGCCAAAATAAATACTTTCATTAACATTACGGAGACATGTAATAACTTGCAAGAGTGGTTGTCACCCCGACAATACGAGGGCGTGATCCATCAGCCATGCATTCAATAGTTTTTGAAGTTAAATACGCTTGGTTGGGCTGGGCAGGTCTTCCACAACATTGTAATGCGTTTGACGGATCACTCAGGAATGGGTGATGCTCTATGGTTTGAGGTTGGTGAAGACCTAGGCAGATTTTCCATCAACGAGTTCTGCCTAATAACCGGCATGAAATATGTTGGGTCTACTCATCTCGCATCAGTGGTCGATAACCGATTAATAACAAGATATTTTTCGCCATTGAGAGGTGTGTCGAGAAAACATTTGGAGCTGCAGCTGTCGAATGCAAACTTTGACAACGACGACGATGCTGTCAAGCTTAGCATAGTATACATGATAATTTGCATTCCTCTTGCAATTGCAAACTCCGTTAAAATAGACCCGAAGTATTTTTCCCAGGCCGATAACTTGGCTGAGCTCAATGCTTTTCCTTAGGGCGTTCTCTCATGGGAGGAAACCCGAGTTGCAATCTGTAATGCAGTTGAAAACAAACTGTCTTCAAAGAGAAGAACGTTAAAGAAGTATGACAAAGTTCATTACAGTATTGCGGGCTTTCCTCATGCCTTACTCGTTTGGGCATATGAGAGCCTCCCAACGATAGCAGCCAAATTCACCACCAAGTATGTTGAGGCCATTCTGCGTATGCTGCCATGGACCTCCGTCGATAATGTAAAGTTTGACGATGTGATGTCGGCTTTTACCGCTAAAGAAGAGAAACAGGTAACCCAATTTATATTTATGTAAGTAGTGTCATTTACAAGTGTTAGTCATCTACATAATGACCGGGTGGTCATTTTTGCATTGATCATACCGTTGTTAGCTTCAATACCAGTATCAGTCATTTGCATAATGACCGGGTGGTCATTCTTGTAATGACCGGGTGGTCATTCTTGTAATGACCATATCTTGGCTAGCATGAATACCATTGTGGGTCATCTACATAATGACCGGGTGGTCATATTTTAATTTAATATACCTTTGTTAGCTTCAATACTGGTGTCGGTCATTTACATAATGACCGGGTGATCATTCCTGTGATGACCATACCTTTGCTAGCATGAATACCATTGTGGGTCATCTACATAATGACCGGGTGGTCATTTTTTAATTTACCATACATTAGTTAGCTTCAATACCGGTGTCGGTCATTTACATAATGATCGGGTGGTCATTTCTGTAATGAGCATACCTTTGCTAGCGTGAATACCATTGTTGGTCATCGTAATAATGACCGGGTGGTCATTCCTGTATTTACCATACATTTGTTAGCTTTAACACCGGTATCGGTCATTTACATATTGACCATATCCTGTACTAATTGTTATTAATATCAAATGTGTGCAGCCGAAGTGTTTTGTTGTGATGCCAACTGAAGAAGAGTTGAAGGACTCATGTGTTGCACAGCTATATTTGAAGAACCCAAACGTTGTGCCTCAACTACCTCGCAAGATACCTGTCACTCAACCGAGCACCGATACAAGCCCCGAGTGGCAGGAGTTTTAACAAGAGATCCAAGGACAGGTGGATTCAATGAACAAAAAGTTAGAGGATCTTAAAAAGGGACAGAAGAAGTCCATGAAGCTCTTGCGTAGGGTTCTCAAATTGTTGTCTAACATGAATGACAATGTTGAGGGGAAGCCACCCACTGCGTACCATGTCAGCAGCAGGCACAAGATGAATGTTCAGATCGATGACTCGGATGCCTTGAAAACTGATTCGAATGACCTTGGCTCCAGCTCACAAGATGATGTCTTGATTGACTCTGACATTGGTGCCGTTGTGGGTATGGGTGTGAAAGCAGCCAGGGAGTTCTTTAATGCCGATAAGGTGATTGTTTGTAGTAGCCATGGGTGATGACCACATGCTAATTTATTGATACTGACCAACTAGTAATTTACGTAATGACCCATGTTAATGCCAACTGTTGTGTTCCCCTTTCGTAGGAAGATGTAGAACAGGAGAAAGAAATGACATCAGTTGAGTGTGACAAGGGAGAGAAATATGAGGTAATCCTAAAAATGTTTGTTGAGTATACCTTATATGTAGATGGTCATTTCGGTCTTCCACAACTATTAATTTCTATTTATTATGACCTGTTATTGTGAAACTACACAGGAAAAATATCAAGACCATTTAGAAGGAGAGGAGGGAGAAGTGAAGGAAAAATCTGAGTCCATTTTGGGAAAAAATGAGGAGAGAATGACTGATTCGATGAAGGAAAAAGAAGAGGAAAAAGATGATAAAGAAGCCAAGGGAGAAGAGGAGGAGAGAAAGAATGAAGAGACAACAAATGAGGAGAGCATCAGTGATGTGGTTGTTACGAATTTCTGTAACTGACAAACATATCCATATTGATTATTTCCTACGAGTCAAACTTCATTTTTACCCGTTTCACATTTGTCATTTATAGATCCCTAAGCAGAAGAGGTCTAGACTATCAAGGCTTGGCCAACAGCGGTCCCGACCTATGATTGAGGTTGGCTCACCATCTCATGCTCCGACTAAGCTTAATTATGCCCTCCCACCGGGCCTCTCAGATGAACCTCCAAAAGAGAAGCTAGAGGAGTTTAGGGAGTGGATAAAGAACCCAAGCATTTCTTGAGCTTGAACCCAATTTTATATAACAAAGTTATCAATGTTTTAATATCAGAGTAATTTTTGCAATGCTTTTTAAAGACTTTAAGGATTCTGTTTCTTGAAACTTACTCTCTCTTTCACCAAAAAGTGCCTCCCATGAACACCCCTTTAGAGGTGGCATTAGGTGATGATTTGGCACAATTGGAAGAGAGTTTAACAGTACAAATGATGGTGGAAATTGATCATCAAATGGTAACTCATCGCATACACACGTGGAAGGCATGTTGGGTGCAACCATCTAATTAAAATCTAATTTTTTGTGTTTTATTTTTCTCTAAATTTTCTAGCCATTATTTTTTTATATGAATAATTGGTGGGTTTTTTTTTTTTTTTTTTTTTTTTGCTACAAAGAATTAAAAAATAAGAATAATTGGTTTTGAAAACTTTAATTTTAATGGAGTGGGCTTCAGATTTTGTGCCAAAAAAATTATGTTTTGGAATGAAAAGGTGGAACAATATTTTTTAATAAAAAAATTATATGGCGTTGTTAATGGAATTGTTTCTTGACGTACATCGCATTTGTCATTTTTCCTTTTTTTTTAAAATAATAAAAAAAAATCCTATTAGAAGTTCCAATTCTATTGGGTTACGCGGGCCAAATGCATGAAGCCCGATGGCACGAAATGTGACATAATGGTTTGAATACGGCAAGACACAATAGTAAATTTGGCAAGAGTAAGCACGATATGTCGGATGAGTCAAGTTGGACATATAGTTTTAAGCTTGTTAGATTGTGATGGCACGGTATGATGACTAGCAGGAGTACATGTCAAGTACAAACACAACCCATTAGACATGATGGACCAGCAGGACAATCTGTTGGACACGGTGAGCCAACACAGCTAGCTCGTTATTTTATTTTATATTGTTATGTACTTCCTATTAGTAGTTTGTAATTAAGTTTTGAATAACATGTGTAACATAAGGCCACCAACTTCTCTGGATTTTGCTTTGGCTTGAAAATTCGTTTCATTCTCTTGATTGATTGCCTTTCGTGAGTATATTTTTTTTATATTGCTATTTTATTTTCTATCTTTCATAGCTTCTTTCTGTCTTTGAATTTGGCTTTTCAGAGTTTAGTCCCAAATACGCAAAAATATAAGGTGGGCAAAATAGCCGTAGTCGTAACACCAATCTTTTAATGTTGTATATATTTTGAGTCTAATCAATCTGACCTTCGGTAATCCCTTTATGTCTCTCTCTCATTTATTTTCCCCCTCATTAAAAAAAAGAAAAAAAGAAAAAAAGAAAAAAAACGAATTGCATCTTTGATTCATGTTAAAAGTCTACAGTTTGTTTGTTGCTTTGTTATTTTCGGTGCTAGTTTGTTTTTATATATGGGTATATATATATATATATATATATATATAAAGAAAGAGAACACTGAGTTCTGTGTATTCTATTGTGTGTTTTGCTTATGTGGTGATGATATAGTTCATTTTAGGGTATGGTTTAAGATATTAATTTTTGGGAATTTTGATTCCTGATTATTCATTAATGGAATTGCAGTATTTTAATAAGGGTTTACAGTTTAGCTTGTTTAATTGCAGTTGGGCAATTGAAATTGCTTTGGTCTAGAGCGGTTTTGGAGATTATAGTTATCAACTGGCCAATTGAGCATAAAGAAATTGTTGAAGATTATTAAGCAGTAAGTTCTTAGTTCACAATTGCAGGCAGTCCTTTTTTTTTTTTTTTTTTTTTGTGTTACTACATTATGTATACTTACTTTTGGATCTTTAATGTTAATTTTGTCATTGTTAAGGACAACTAGATTTTGTGAACAGAGTTGTGATGACGTGCATTAAGTTTTCGATTTAGAGTTAAAAACTTTATATATAAAGGAGGTATTCTTAAAACTCCTTAACCCAGCCCTGCTTCTCGATCTTTTAAGGCTCTTGAGTTGTAACTTACCTTATACCTTAATATTCATCCATCAAGAGGCAGAGGGACATATGTATTACACTAGTTTCTGTTGTATAATGAATGTTCCCACTATTTCTTTCCAATTGTACGTTATGTTTGCCTCTTTTTTTATCTTTATTACTGAAGTACTTCAGAAACAAATTAGTTTATTAAAAAAAAAAAAAGAAAAAGAGATGAGGTCAGGTCAAACATATAAATCTGTATATTGATTTAGTGTTTTTCTATACCTTAGTTAAGTTATTTTCTGGTTTAATGCAGTAAACTATCAACTAAGCACAAAGCCATGTTGGAGATTATATATACAATTCAATGTCTTATTTTTAGCTTGCTTTAGCTATTTTTGTTTGTACTTTTCTTGTATACATTTTTCCTATTTGTATGGTATTTATACTTATTGTCAATCATTACTCTGAGATTGATTGGATTGTTCTCACTGAGAGTTGGTAATGGCCTATCTATTAGTTTTTTTTTTTTATTGACTTTGTGCAACTAGTAGAGGAAAGAGAGACTATGATCATGGTTGTAATGGTATTCTCTCTCTCTCCATTTTTTTTTGTTTTTTTTTTTTTTGGGTGATGATTTTGTTTTGTTATTGCATTGAGTTTTGAAATCCCAGTGCAGGGATGCAGTTGAGCTAGATATCGTTTCTACTTTGAGATTGATTGGATTGTTCTCACTGAGAGTTGATTCCAAAGGTGACCATTCCTGATTTTTCTACTCTTTCTTTTCCATCAAAGTGAGTCACTTCCTTTATTAATCATGTGAAGTTCTTTGTAATTGCTTAGTCACTTGTATTAATTGTCTTGCAGTGATCATTTTTTATTTTAGTTGACATGTTTTGTTTTTAGTAAAATTTCCTTTTCATTTGCAGATTTATTCTTCAAGCTCTACACAATAAACCAAAACTAAGCTTTAAGATTGAGGTAGAGGTTGAAGTATATTGTGTAGAGCTTGAAGAATACTGTGTAGAGCTTGAAGTACATGACATTCCATTACGGTGAAGATAATAAATACAAAGCTTTCTTCTCTGGCTTGGCTGAATTGTGGACTTTTTTACTATAAGCTTTTTGAAGGGCTATAAGCATTGTTGTGGGTGTTTGTACTTTCATGCTTTGACGTTCTAGCCATGTAGATATTTTTGGATCCCTTATTATCGGTAGCAAATCATGTTACTCTTTAGGAACTTTTTGTATATGGGGAAATTCTTGTAAATTACTTATTCCATTGATAAAAGTTTATTTATTATAAAATTCACAGTTCAAATTTACTGAAAAAAGGTGCTATCAAAAACTTACTTCGGTCAAATTTTACAATATTAAAAATGACTAATTGGTAATATTAAATAACTTAAAACATTGAAATAGTAAGTTCCGTAGCATTGGAAAAATGCTATAAAGCCAGTTTCTTAGCACTAGAGAATGCTATAACAATTTTATTCGTAGCCTTTTAAAATTGCTATTAAATCAACGGACTTTTATAATATGAACTAACATAGCGTTTGAAAAATGCTATAGAACAGTACTGATAGTTTTTTTACACGCTATGAAAAGGCTTAATTGTTGTAGTGATATATGAACATTTATAATTTTCAAGTCATAATGATTCGTGAAAGTAGGTGAAAACTGTGTATTCTCATTAAAAGAATCATCAATATGCATATGTCATAGCTTTGAAAACATAAGGAAAGAGACGATTCATCATTAAAAAAATTCTAATCTCTTATTCAAAATGGAAGAAAATTCTAAATATGCAAGTTAATTAAAATATTCCACAAACAACAATTTAGAATCTTTGAATTTTACGATTTTTACTTATCAAATGATCAAATATATTTTCACATAACTTGACATATGAAGATAATATGAGCATGTCAAGTTTGAACGTGAACATTAACATTGAAAAACTCTCTTTCTAGAAAAATTGATGGAACCATTTAATTCTGTAATGAGTTGACAAACACTAGTTTTCTTAATGGGCATCTTCTATTAAGGAAAAAAAAAATAAATAAAGAAAAAAAAAAAAACCTCTCATTTGGAATGGTTACAAAATTTCAAGACACTCTTTTCTGCACAAACTATTAAAAAAAAAAAAAAAAAAAAAAAACCTGAATGAAACTAGTTTAATTATGTTAGGTCATTTTGTTCAGTTTCCTGATTGTAATTTGTCCTATAAATAAGGATGTCCTTTTATAATGAACACAATCAGTTTTTTTCAATGAAATTTTGAGTTTTACTCTTTTCTCTCCAATTTTGGGTATTCTTTGTGAATCAACGAATATTAATGTCAATTTCTGGTATTTTGTGTGAATCAACGGATTTTGAAGAGTTTTCCAGATATTCTGCGTGAATCAACAGGTTAACTACTCTATCCCCATTATTTTTATTGTTTTACTATTCTAATATACACTTCCACTACATCATTTGGTATCAGAGCCAAGTTACGCTCCTACAACATGCCTCCTAGAAGAGCAGCCCTGGAGGAGGTTTACCAAGTTGACTCTTTATATTTTTATATTACTAATGAAATTACTTTAGTTATTGTGTCACGAACACATATCGTGTTTGGTTCCTTTTATTTTATCACTTTTTTCAGTAACAACATCTTTATTATAAAAGAAGTCAACTTTATCTCCGTCTCTCTCGTGTTTGTTTACTGGATTTATATAAGGCTGAGTTTTTTTTTCAACTTGTTGGTTTTGTTTTATGAAAGATAATTGAAAGAGAAACCTCAATCAAGGAAGCATGTTTCTTCATTCTCCTTCCTTTTGATATTTTCTTTTAATTTTGATTAGATACATTGCCGTCTCTCTCCTCTGAAAAAAATTATTAAATCTCGAGACCTAAATAAAAAATCATACTTTAAGATGGTGGATATTTCAAACAATTTGTGAATGAATGTGTTGTAACGACCCGCCCTACGTAGGCCGCTACAGTTACATACTTACATAACATAACTACTTATTAAGCGGAAATGTGGCATAATTTTTTTTCCCCACTTATACTTGTATCGACCTTGGTCGCGTACATGCACATATATATACTGATATACATACATCTTTACACGTACTTAATTTGGACGTTTACATTTGAAAACTCATACATACTAAATTATACATTAGAACAACATAAAATTTATCATAAGAGTGTAGCGGTCTCCAACACACGTTTCACAGCCAGCCGTGTGCAGCTCCACCGCCTTGTATTAAGTAATGCCCATAGGTTACTTACCTACAGCATAAACATAAGTCATGAGCTTTCGCCCAGCAAGTATAACTTTAAACCCGCATAAACATTTCATAACTAACAATGCATGATCCAATTATGCTTTCTTATGCTGTCTTATTCTTAAGTCAGCTCATTTTTTTAAGGGCCCCTTACTTATCATAACATAAGTGTCCGTACCGTGGCGTGCTGCCATGGAGTGGTTGGGACGACCAGTTCAATTCAACTCAAACCATGGACCAAACCCGACCTAAGAGCAGGTCGGTACGACACGAGGCAAGCTTGCTTGCCATCATACTGAAAACTTTTCCATATCTTGCTCTTGAACATAATTTCATATGAATAGTTTTCATTCTTGAAAATGATTCCTTGAACATAGTTTTCTTATTGAAAACAGTCTTTTAAAACAGTTTCATACTTGAAACTGGGTTCTCATTCTTACCAAGTGACTTATCATTGGTGAGCATGCTTCATGATGCCATAATAATAAAACATAAATCATATGTATCACAACATGTATGCATGAGCTTGAAAACAAACAAGCAATAAAACAATCTGCCTATGCTGTAGGCAGAGTTGTACTTACAGGTTAGACTACGTCCTGTGTTTGTTGCTCCAATTGGTTGTAACAACATGTTACCTTCCTGTTTTCAAAAGAAAGTAAGATAAGAATCATTCTATCTTACCATAAGTCATTACATTAAATGTTGGTATCCTAACCAACACTCATTAGTAATCCTAGTTACATGTCCCCCACATACTATCATAATCTCTTATTCGGTTACTAGATATAACCCTAGGGCACCTGGCCCAATCAAACATTATCTTTTTTTTTTTTTTTAATACTTAAAGAAGTCTTGGGTTCAAGGCCCAATCCTATTAGGTTACTATTGATAACCTCAGGCTTTAGGCCCAATCAAACTTGAATAGTGATTAATGTCTGATTAGGTTACTATGTGTAACCCTGGGCTTAAGCCCAAGTCATATCTGGATTAAAACCCAATTGAGTTACTACGGCCCAGTTACTTTTAAAATCATACCCCATTAGGTTACTATTGGTAACCATGGGTTGTAAGCCCAACTCAATAACTTAGGTTTCCTTATATAGTTACTATAAGTAACCCTAATTATTAACCCATTTAAAAGTTGGTAACCTTCTCGGTTACTCTTTATCTGATGGTTGCTTATCATATTACTTGTCTTATTTTATCTATTTTTACCCTTATTTGATAAATTTTAAATCCCTTTTTAAAAATGGCTTAAAACAGTCCATAAGCTTTGATTATTAGTGCATGTGCAGGAATTTCCTGCTTTTGCACTGTTTTTTAGAAATCCTGTGCAGGAATTTTCTGTACCCTGCATAGTTTTTTTTGGAAATCTGTTTTGACTTTAAAATCTATTTAGATTTTAAAAAAGTTTTCTTCATGAAAATTGTATACCACATCAAAATCTACAACTTTTATGTTTTTCTCAAAAACTAAATCTGCCTTTAACCTGCCCGTTTTTCTTGTTGAACCTGCCTGGCTGTGCACACTGGGTCTGCCCGACCAGGCTCAGATTTATGTAAAAACGGAGGCCTTTGAAGCCTTATTTTTGAAAACTGTTCATGTTTCCCCCTAGAGTTTTCCTTTTTCTACAACTTTGTAGTTTTAACTCTCTTCAAACTTGGCCTCTAAAAATCTCAAAATGAAGTTTCCAGATTACTGCTCAGTCTTGACCCGAGACTGGCAGTTTTTGTTTAAGTTGGTTCTTACGTAAATTTACGTGCACACTACCTCGAACGGTTTAAAACTGCGAGCCTACATCAAGCATGCAACGTGTTACTTAACGTTTTCATTGCCATGCATTCATTTTACAATCATACAATCCTTCATGAAACCCATATGGTGAATCCTCACCAAACTAAGTTTTTAGGGCTTTCTTGAACCCTACATGCAACATACATTCTCATTCTCATTTCCATTCATACTACATCATTCTTGAGTATGTGGGGACATTATACAAACATCTAATAGGCATACACACATACCATAAGCTATCTAGCACATAACATCACAATCACGCATCAAATCACAAATATGGACCAATAAAACCTAATCAAGCACATTCAAGCATACCATCAAACCCAATTGCATAAAACTAGAGATGAGCTTATGCTTTTATATTCCCAATATGGAAATACACATAAATCTTGAATCAAGCTAAATTGAAGAACTAGAGGGTGAAGAGGTTTACCTCAAGATCCAAGAGAATGGATCTACCCTTTGGTGGAGAAAAATTTCTTCTAGCCTTTCTTTTTTTCCACAAAAATTCGACCCTCCACTTTTTTTTTTTTTTTCCTTCTTTGGCTCGGCTCCTAGGGGGGAAGAGAAGTTGAAATAGAACTAGAGGCTTTTGGGTTTAACTAAATGGTAAAAAGGTGAACCAACTTCACCTATTTATAGGTGAAAAATAATTTCATTTCTTGATTTATTTTTATTTCTAAACTAGCATATTAGGGTCTAAAAACAAAATATTTGCCCACCCTTAGGTGGCCGGCCATTATAGGATACTTGGAGGCCAAGTTTCTCTCATAATTATCTACTTTTCTAATTTTCCAAAAATCCCAAAAATTAATTAATTATCTATGATGACGTGTCACTTCCTTAAGGCTTGTTTGGCCTTTTCTTCTAATATGCAGTCCTTTTTCATACCAATGCAGATATTTCAAATACTATTTTCAACTAATAACAATATTATTGTACTGAACCACAGTCCAAAATTTATCTGTATTTAACCGGGCTGCGTATGAATTTTTCTTAGGGCTTGAAGCTACTTAGTCTTTATTGCTCGAAATATTGTGCTTGATTTTTCTACAGTGATCCCATGCCTAATTTTCACTTCTTTAACCGTAATGATGGTTTTTCACAGTATAATTTCCATACTGCTTATTATACTGCTGTACCGTCCTGGTCAAACTTTGGTCAACTTAAAGTCAACATTGGTCAAACTTTGACCAACTGAAAATCATAAATTTCTATCTTGCCCTTTTTCTCAAAAGGCCTTATGCTTAGCTAAGCAAACTATTATTGAGTCTTATGAGACTATAAGAACTCAATTATAGTCTGATAAAATCAAATCAGACATTTCACATAAACCTTCTTGTTCCTTAACAAGGAAATCATGTGTAATAACTAAATTTTTACGATCTTACGTTCTCTTATAAAGAAACTTATGTTATGTTTTAAAGGTATTTATGAGAAACCTGAGACAAGGTTTTTGTGTGAAATTTTAAGTTCTCACGATACTATAAGACTTGAAAATAATTGCTTAACTCATAATGTATCATTTTGAGTCAGAAAAATAGAAAATTTTACGTTTGCATGATTTTGCATGGCGGTCAAAGTTTGACCTAAAAAGTCAACAGTTGACTAGAAAAGTCAACCATGTGATAATACTGTTTTATGAACAAGCAGTATGGAAAATATACTGCGAAAAATCATGTTCCAGACAAGATAGCAAAAGTAAGATTTAAAATCACCCTAGAAAAATCAAGCACATAAAATTGGGGTATCTTGGGCCAAAGGACTTCAAATTTTAAGAAAAATTTTATACAGTCAAATTTTACACAGATAAATTTTGGACTGCAGTTTAGTGACAAAATACTGTTATTAACAAGTTAACAGTATTGAAAATATCTGTGTTAACAAGAATTTGGACTGCTTATCAAGAAAAAGGCCAAACAAGCTTAATGGTGATTACATCACTCACCTTTTGAATTATGACTTCATTAATGGATTATCTAAAAATTGGGAAAGTATTATTTGGCTCTAGAAGCCTCCTTGGCCGGCCACCTCATGGGGTCATCAACCAAATATTAAAAATTTTGGGGTAAATTCCACAATTAAGCAAGGTTTTCCAACCTCTATAAATACCCCTTGAGCCTATTCATTTTATTCAAAATTTGGGGAGGTTCTTGCCAATTTTCTTCTTGAAAATCAGCAGCCAAGGAAGAGAGAAAAAGGAAGGAAAATCAGAAATTTTCTTGGGGTTTTTGCTTCTAAGGGTTCGGATTTGAGCTAGGAGAAAGCCAAGAAAAATTTGGAAATTTTTTTTAGGTCTTTTAGGGGTGTGGCCGAGTGTGTAAGGGGAGGAGGAAAGCTGAAATTTTTGGGGCCAAACTTTGGTGAAGAGTTCGGCTTGGAGAGGAGCAACCAAGGAGATCAACCAAAATTTTTTTTTGGTGCCAATTGGTGGAGTAGCCGTGAGCCAAGGGAGCTAGGGGGGAGGAGGAGATTTTGTGACCAAACTTGACTTTGGTCTAAGGTAAAATCTAGAGCCCTAACTCTCTTAATTGAGTTCAAATTTAAGGTAAAAAGATGATTCAATTTGGTTGTAAGGACATAAGTCCATTTCCCCATTTTATGCCCTAAGTTAGTAGTATGTGCTTGATTTGTAGATCTAAGGGTGTATGGTTCAAATTTTTGCATGATTTGTGTTTATTTATGGTTGATTTTCATGCTTGAATGCTTAGGGTTGTGTGTCCCCTGATTTGGTCAGAAAATCTGCCCTAGGGCAGTGCTTGAAGCATGTTGATTTAAGAAGCAAAGTTAGGGTTAATGCAAGCATAGGCTTAAGGCTTTTGAATTTGGTTTGTACGGATTCAATTGGACAATTTAATGGTTCATGCAGGACGTTAGAAACGCTGTGTGTTTGCCCTATAGGCTCCCGAAGTGTTCGGTTGAGGTAGATTTCACGAAATAGGACGTAAACCGGTTTAAGCAACCGAAACTGCCAATTCGGACTCAAACTGGCCAGTTTCGGGAAAGTAAAAATTAAAGGCCCTTAGAGGACGAATTGGGTAAATCTTAAAACACGAAAGTTGCTCGGAATGATTTTTCCTAGAAGACAACGCGGGCAGAATCCAAAAATGAGGCTCCAATGGTCTCCGTTTTTACAAAATCCGTGGCTGGTCTGCCCAGACCCAGTTTTCAGGGTTAGCCAACTTCAAACAAAAACTGACGCAAATATAAGCAGAACTGGATTTTTTGTAAAACACGAAAGTTTTAGCATTTTTCAAGAGCTACAACTTTGGTGAAGACAAGTTTTTCAAATTCCAAATGGATTTATAAACTGGTATTGTTTTACGAAGAGTGTGCAGGGAACCGAAAATTCCTGCACATGAGTTTTACAAACAGTTTTCGAAAAAACTGTATTTTTGCTTAAAACTGTCCCAAAGGCAGTTCTCAATCTTAAATGACCTTTATAAAGATTTGTTTTAAAGAATTGAAATGGTTACAAAAATATTTAAAGCTAAATTTCTTAAATAGTAAAAAGATAAGAAAATGGACAGAATTTGTAATCAAGCCAAGGTTTTGAGGAAACCTAACATTTTGTCAAGAATCTAGCCCAAGAAATTATTCAATGTAATCTCTTAAGAAAATAATTATAGAATAATTATTTTCAAGCAGTTAAATGACTATTTTGTGACCAAATAAGATATCTAGTACTAGGGGACATACAACTAGAATTTCATTGGCATGTTGGATAGGACACCAACATTGCATAATAAGAATTAGACTCTTACCTAAGTCCCTATTCAAGCAGGACAAGGCCTGCAGCTGTGCCCAGTAAGAGAACAGCCTCAAGAGGGACACAGTGAGAGAGGTAAGTGCAACTCCGCCTACAGCATGGGCATTTTAAGTTGTAATATGATATACGAGATTATGTGTGTTATGTGCTATGATTTACTATATCAAGTAGATAGTATAACTGAGAAATAATTACAAGTTATATTCATGTGACATCATGAAGTATGTTCACAAATAATAAGAACAAGGTCAAGATGACAAATAAGTATAATGGCAAGCAAGCTTGCCTGTGACGTACTGACCCGTCCAAGGTCGGGTAGGACTGTGGATTGAGTTGGAAATGGATTGGCCGCCCCAACCACTCCATAGTTGCGCGCCCGGTACGGTCACTCATGATAAGGGGCCCATAAGCAAGTTAAGAAATGAAAGTATGTTAAGAGAGCATGATAAATAAGCATAATAAAGCATAATTGAATCATGCATTATTAGAATGTGTTATGATAGGCTGTGCTAAGTTTATAGTTATTTATTGTTGCGGTTAAATAGTTGTACTTGCTGAGCGAAAGCTCACGCCTTATGTCTATGCTGTAGGTAAACAACCTACTGGCGCTTGTTGATACAAAATGGTGGAGTTGGCGGGGGCAACTGTGAAAGAAGGGATAAGCCGCTACGTCTTCCGTAAATTTATGTTTAATATTTTATGTTTATATTATTCCAAACAAGTACTCCTATAGTAGAAAAAAAAAAAAAAAAAAATCTCCACTATATTTGTTAAATAAATAAGTATGTAAAACAACTTAAGTATGTATGTATGTACGGTAACGGTCCGTGCTAGGCGGGTCGTTACATCATGAATCAGCAAAAAGGGTGGCTATTACATGTGTAAATAAAGTTGTTTGTCGTTCAACCATCCAAATAGCATACATCTAATTTATAGGCTTAATACGTAATCTAAAATGGGAAAGTAGATGAATGAAATTAAATACATTATGTAACAACCCGCCTAACGTGGCCGTTACAGTTACTTATCTTATCTTACTTATTTACTTGGCGAAAAAACGGAATAATTAATTTTTTTTAATATATAACATAAATCTTGAGAACTTACTCATACTATACTTACTGGTATAAATATGTACACGTATACATATATATAGATGAACTGAATACCAAACTCGTTTCAGTACATACAACATTTTATGTTAACTGTCAAACATAATTAAAATAAAACGCGTAATGGTTCCCATCCCAAGATTTCACAGGTAGCCTTGCCACGCTCCACTGCCTTGCATCAAAGATTGCTGACAGGTTGCTTACCTACAGCATAAACGTAAGACATGAGCTTTCGCTCAGCAAGTACAACTATTAACCCACAAAACATTTCATAATGGAACAATGCATGAACCAATTATGCTTTCATTATGATGTCTTATGCTTACATATCCTGGGCCCTTACATAACATAAGTGTACGTACTGTGGCGCGCTGCCATGGAGTGGATGGGGCGGCTAACCAGATCCAACTCAAACCATGGACCAAACCCGACTTAACACGGGTCGGTACGACACAAGGCAAGCTTGCTTGCCATCATACTTGAAATCTTTCCTTAACTTGTTCTTAAAATAGTTTTCTTCTTGAAAACAGTCTTTTACAACAGTTTCTTACTTGAAACTGGGTTCTCATTCTTACCGAGTGATTTATCTTTAGTGAGCATGCTTCATGATGCCACAATGATAAAGCATAAATCATACGTACTACATCATCAAGGCATAAATCACATGCACTATATCATACATGCATAAGCCTAACATCACATAAGCAGTAAAACATTTTCCGTCTATGCTGTAGGCGGAGTTGTACTTACCTCTTATGTACGTCCTGAGTTTGTTGCTCCTATTGATCGCAACAATAGGTTAACTACCTGTTATCAATTAAGGATGTAAGATAAGAATCTTCCTATCTTACTCTTAACTATAACATTAGATGTTGGTATCCTAACCGACATCCATGAGAAATCTCTAGTTATATGTCCCCCTTCACACACTCTAATAACATCATGTTCGGTTACTAAGTGTAACACTAGGGCACCTGTCAATAATAATCAAACAGTATTCTGTTTGATTACTTAATAGACTTTGGCTCAAGGCCCAACGGTACTTGACATCCTATTAGGTTACTATTAGTAACCCTTAGGTATAAGCTCAAATTATGTTTAACTTAAAAAAGCTTATTGGGCTACTAAGACCCAATGATTAAAGTGGTATCCTATTTGGTTATCATGAGTAACCCTGGATCCAAAATCTTACATATAAAGTTTGTAACCCATTGGGTTACTATAACTTGGTCCAACTAAGTTTTAATAATCTTTTCGATTACTATTCATTGTACTAAACTGGGGTTGATTAACCATTTAAAAAATGTTCTGAGTAAAACTGTCTAAGTTTAGAAGAGTTTGCTGAAAAACAGACCCATAATTCCAGTTATTTGTGCATATGCAGGAATTGCCTGTGCATGCACTGTTTTGAAAATCCTGTGCAGGAATTTCTTATTTCCTGCCCAGTTTTTAAGATTCAATTTCATTTTAAAATCTGTTTGGATTTAGAAAATGTTTTCTTCATGAAAGTTTTAGATCTTGATAAACCTACAACTTTTGTGTTTTTCCCAAAACTCAGTTCTACCTCTAACTTACACTTTTTCCCTGTTGAACCTGCCTGGCCCTGTACATAGGTCTGGGTGGTCCAGGCTCGGGTTTTTATAAAAAAGAAGGCCTTTGGAGCATTATTTTCAAAAACTGTCCATGCTGCCCCCTATAATTTTCAATTTCCTACAACTTTTAAGTTTTGAGTTACCTCAAATTCGGCCTCTAAAAGCCTCAAAATACCGTTTCCAGATCACTGCCCAGTTTTCACCCTAACTGGCAGTTTTGGTTTCGGTTCGTTCTTACGTATAATTACGCACACCGTACCTCAAACGGTCTCAACCATGAGCCTATATCTAGCATGCAGCGTATAATCTAATGTTCTCACGATCATTCATTCATTCTCAAACATTCCACCATTCTCGTAAACCCATTTGGTGAAATTCACCAATTTGGGTTTTTAGGGTTTTCCACAAACCCTACTTGCATCATTCATCAAAATCACATAATCAATCACACCATACAACCTCTTATGTGTGTGGGGTCATACAACAAACATGTACTAGCTTGGCATTTCTACATACCTTACATACTTATCACATAACATCATATACATACATCAAAATCATAAATCAAGATCACAAAACCTAAATCAAGCACATGCTAGGTAAACTATCTAGAACATAAACATAAATGGTGAGTTTATGCTCTTACATCCAATGCTTGAAATACACATAAACTTTGCTCAAAACTCACTAAAAAGCTTAGGGTTTTGAGAGGGTTACCTCTAGATCTTGGAGATGAATTTCAAGCTTGGGTTCCGAAATTTTTTTCTAGCTTTCCTTCACTAAAAATCCGACCACCCTAGCTTGATTTTTTTTTTCTCTTTCTCTCTCTTGGGCTTCGGCTGCTATGGGGGAAAAAAGGTTGAGGAGAAATTTTGCAAGAGTTTTGGTAAGGCCACACAAAATGAACTAAAAAGCTCCCCCCATCATCTATTTATAGGTGAAAAATATTTTCTTTCTTGATTTATTTTTATTTCTTAAATTGCATATAAATCCTTAAGAGCAAAATAATTGCCCAAAAGTCCAATGAGGTGGCCAGCCATCATTGGAAGACTTGGAGGCCAAGTTTTTAATTCTTTTCTAATTTCCCAAAAATCCAAAAATTATGTAATTATCTTATGATAAGGTGTCCCACCTTTAGGGCCTCGTTTGGCTTTCTTTCTTAAAAACAGTCTATTTTCATGCTAATGTAGATATTACAAATACTGTTTCAACTATAACAGTATTGTCATACTGGACTACAGTCCAGAATTCATCTGTGTAAAATTTTGACTGCGTAAACTTTTTCATCTGACTTCGAGCTACTTAACCCTTATTGTTTTAAATATTGTGGTTGATTTTTCTAAAGTGATCTTGAACCTTATTCTTACTATTTCATCCGTGATGACGGTTTTTCGCAGTATAATTCTCATACTGCTTGCTATACTGTAGTACCGTCATAGTCATACTTTTGACTTTTCTGGTCAAACTTTGACCGGTCAAGGTCATAAATTCTAATTTTACCTTTTTTCTTAAAAGGCATCATGCATAGCTAAACAAGCTGTTTTGAGTCTTATTATGCTATAAGAACTCAAATATATCTGATAAAATCATATCAGACATTTCATACAAACATTCATTTTTCCTCAATGAGGAAATCATGAATCAATCAAAAAGGCGGTTATTACACATTATATCTGTAAAATCAAAAGAAAAACATCCTTACTTCATTCCTATGATTGCGCCTAAACTAAGGGCCCGTTTGGTTCACAAGTTTGAGTTAAGATTTTTAAGTTCAGTTTGAGTTGAGTTAAGTTTAGTTTAAATGATGAGTGTTTGGTAAAAAGTTTGAGTTGAAAAGTTTAAGTTGAGTTGAGTGTTTGGTGAAAAAAGTTTAAGTTGAGTTGAAATGGAAAAAACAAGGGCCTTGTTTGGATGATAATAAAATGAGCTGAATCAATTTTTTTAATTTTTTTTAACATTCTATCGTATATTTTAGTAAATAAAACTGAACAATCAGTAATATGACGAATTATAATTTATAATCAATATGAGACGGCAAAAATTTGCGCAAAATTTTTTTTATTGTAATATTATACCCCAACAAAATGTACATTGTTTGTAATGTAAGAATCATCTAAATAAAGCAACAATTACATTCCGACACTGGCGCAATTAGAGAATTTACGTTTGCATTCACGTGGCTCTGTACCATGGATATGATTGATAACGTTCCCACATAGCATCCGCCATCCTTTCTCTCATCTGATTCATCGCCCCCATACTCGGGCCATGTTGCTCCGTTCCTGTATTTGGCCCAGTATCATCTACCCCCTCGTCCAACACGTAATCCATGTTAACGTCGTCGTTCCCACGTACAGGCACGCAATCAGCTACATAATCTTTTAGAAATTGGTCCCCAATCTGCACCATCCTTATGAAATTATGTACAACAGCACACGCCACGGGGATCATTTTTTGTTTGTCCATCGGATAACTGTTCATGGCTTTAAGTATTTTAAACCTTGCCTTCCAGACACCAAAGGTTCGTTCAATGCAATTCCAGAGCGAACAATGCGTGTAGTTAAATACCTCCCTGCGGTTACTTAACCCGGCACGACGTCTTCGATATTCCGGTAAATGATACGTCTCCCGTCTAAATGGGCTCAGGAAACCATCCTTATTGGCGTAACCGGAATCTGCTAAGTAAAATTTTCCTGCAAAATAAACATCACAATATGAAGAGAAGTCCATTATTTTTAACCTAATTTCGTATATGTAATTAATGCAATAATATTAATCATACGATTACCAGGTGGGTGCATTGGGAAACCATGGAATGCTATTGCCTCGTCCAACATTCTGGCATCATGGCATGATCCCTCATATCCGGCCAACATGTATGTAAATTTCATGTCAAACGAACATGCCGCTAATATATTCTGCGAGTGGAATCCTTTACGATTGATCCAACCGTCAGCATTCTCGTGCCTTGGGACACGTGGGACGTGTGTCCCATCAATAGCACCAATACAACCCTGCATGCCTCATAAAAAATCAATCAATACCTGTTTGGTCCATCCACGGTTTGACGCAAGTATTTTAATCGAAGTGGAAGATATTTTGAATATATAACAGGGTTAACGTACATCAAACCATGGCCGATATTTTCCTTCATGCTCAATTATCAAAGGTTGCACCGTCGTGTAGTCAGGTGGTCGGATGAATTCGTCCTTCAACGCACAAATAACCTTCAACACTCTAAAAAACCAACGTGATGTTGTTTCTTGCAAATGTTGGAATAAATATGAAACGTGTCGGTTTGTAGCGCCTTGTGAACAAATGGCTAAAAAAATGAATAACTGCTCGTTCACATTCATGTGATTCGTTGGCGTCAACAATTCCCGACTACCTAATAGATTACTTAGTGCTCTGAAGGTTGATGATTTCATACTGATCATCCCTTGAATTACGTCTTGATGCCCATTTAATATCTCTTCCACCTGCATGCTGCCAGTTAGAATTGAGTCATGCATTGGTTGTGGAACGCGGCGCCTGTTCCGCCTACTATTTATCATGGCCACCACTGCCCTCGCAAGCATATCGTCATCCTCGCCTTGTTCGTTAGGTGCGGCTTGGGCGTTCTCGTCATGACGAGGTGTGGAACTGAACCTGTTCAATTCTGTATTTTGTTGTCGTACCCAAATTCACTACTTTACCTGTTCTAGATCAATTACAAACCCCTAGTTAGATACACGAAATTATGCATTTGGACATTAATGTAATCATGAAAAAAGTTGATTATAACCGGTTAAGAATGTGTGGCCGAAAATGATTATACATATACTACATAAAATGAACATCGAATAACAAATAGAAAAAGTTTAACTCTCAATGTTATGTTTAACTAAAATGGAAGGGGGAAAAAAAGCATCTATAACATAAAATTCAAATCGGCGGTGGCATCTGGGAGGTCACAACTGAGGCAATAATGCCCCTCCGGTCCTCGTCGTCGAGCAGACAGAATGGACGCTGAAGCTATGGATGCGCATCGAACTAGTGCCACATTATCGTTCGCTGATATTGTGGAACACTCATCTCCTTCATGATATTCATGCATTCCACAATGCATAAATTCTGGGTATTTTGGTCGCTACTAGTTGTCGATTGCGATCGACCGCGAAAATGATTAGCGATTTCCTGCATGGCCTCGTACGTCATCTCATCTGTCGCGTCCCTTTGTTTCCGCTTCCCAGTAATCCCACGTGACTGTGATGGACCACTTTTGTCGTTAACACCACTCGTGTTAGCCTGCCTCCGCGCACCTATGCTCTGACATATTCCGTCCTCCATAACCAGTTGTGTTCCGGACTGGTCCATGGAGAAATCAAATTCGAACGATGGCGTACTTCCACCTCCCATCGTAACATATCCGAATCCCGAGGCACCTGCTGCATGGTTTTTTTCAAAAATGTTGTAATACAATTCCTTGTGCCGAAGTCCCTCATAGCGGAGATGGGTACACTCCTTGTTATCCTGATAAAAATAAACGATTAAAATTAACATGTATTGGTCGTGTTTGTTATAATTACGATATTATAGAAGGTTCTCATAAAGTTGGATTACTTTGACGAAGCCTCGCCATGTTTCATCCGAGCAAACAACCGTATCCGTCACCGGATCATATCCAAGACCTGTGCGGGTTTGCATAATCTTCCAACCCCTGTAAATCTTTTTCATGCGCTCTTTTTTTTGAGATAAAGTGGATCCAAAAGCTGGAACACCGCCAAAACGTGTGTTGAACTCAGTGGCCCATAGCTCTAGGACCGAGCTTGTTGGTTGCTTCCCGCCTCTTGCAGCCAAGTACTCATCAAGTTTTTCAAGGAATAGTTTTTCCTTAGTGTCAGTCCAAACGTATGATTCACCGGATGCTTTGCGAGGCATGTCCTTAATGCATGACAAATCAAAATATTAATTTATGCTAAAAAGATCAATGATTGGAATGTAGTTTTGGCTCAGAAAGTATTAATTGACATATTGCAGCTGAGGCATGTCAATGACCTGATATCATGGCAACTACCATGGCATCGAACACCGGTAACTACCTAAATGATATCGGGTTATTGACGCACCAGTCAGATGCAATTCCAATTTAGAATTATGGGCCTTTATCATCATAGCCAAATGGATGGATCAGTTTGGCAGCCTTTAAATGACCAAAACAAGGTTTGACAAGGAGCAAACCACCAAAAAACCAGAGCCTAAAACTGGACTGGGTCAAGAAACCAGTAAAATCAAGCCCGAATCATGCAAAAAGTGACCCAAAATGCAATGTAATCAGATCAAGGTCGTGTAAACCAGTTAGACAGCCTCTAAATGACCTAAACAAGGTTTGACAAGGATCAAAACACCAAAAAACCAGAGCCTAACAAGTTTGGGTCAAGAAACCAGCAAAAAGTGACCCAAAATGCAATGTAATCAGATCAAGGTCGTGTAAACCAGTTAGACAACCTCTAAATGACCTAAACAAGGTTTGACAAGGATCAAAAAACCAAAAAACCAGAGCCTAACAAGTTTGGGTCAAGAAACCAGCAAAATCAAGCCCGAATCATGCAAAAAGTGATCCAAAATGCAATGTAATCAGATCAAGGTCGTGTAAACCAGTTAGACAGCCTCTAAACGACCTAAACAAGGTTTGACAAGGATCAAAACACCAAAAAACCAGAGCCGGCCCAGTTTGGGTCAAGAAACCAGCTGAATCAAGCCAGAAGCA
Source organism: Ficus carica (assembly GCA_009761775.1). Lineage (NCBI taxonomy): Eukaryota > Viridiplantae > Streptophyta > Magnoliopsida > Rosales > Moraceae > Ficus > Ficus carica. Next base: position 62,504 of record VYVB01000504.1, read on the forward strand.
TGCAAAAGGTGACCCAAAAAATCTAACTAACACCTGGTATACTCATTAGGCAGTATATCTTCAACCCAAACTCCGAAATAACAATGCACAAAAACACAAAAAACCACAATAACCCTGTTTTGGGGTCAAGAGATTCGGAAAGGTCAAGCCAAAATCATGAACAAAGTCTCAAATATCTCTGAAATTTAACCAACACCTGCAATATGTCAAAACAATGCAAAAGCCTTCCTTGGATCCGAAAATGGTGTTTGCAGTAAAGCCATTTCTATCTTCTCTAAAATCAAGCAAATTAATCAACCAAAACGTGGGTGGGAAATGAAATCAAACACAATATGAGCACTAAAGTAGTTTGCGATCAAAAGTTAGGGGATGAAATACATACTATGGTTATAGAATTCGAACCGGATGAGGAGTATAAAGGGGCAGACTCTTGATTAGGGCATGAAAAATTGGGTCTCCGATAAGATCCCCGAACTCGAAAGTAGTGGGTAATCAGGCCAATGGTTCGCCTTCGGTTCGAGATACCCAACCGGCGCCTCATTACATGCAGGGGGGGTGAGCGATGACAGAAGGGCGGATTTAAGCTTACCTGAGAAAGAGGATCTCAAAACACTCAACAGACCTTCCTACGAAGATGCAGATGGTCAAAAATCTCTTCGCCGGTCAGAGCCCACAGCAAACTTGACACCAGCACGTGGGTGCCGGTGGGGAGGAAATCGAGTGTTTGGAAGACGAGCTGAGGCACGCTCAAGGGCAGAGTTGCAGGGAACGTGGGTGAACAGCAAACCCATTTCAATCCCCTGTGCAACGGTTCAAAGGCTGACTCAAACTGAACTGGAACCCCAAACACGTTCAGTTCGAAATGAACTGAAATATACCAGCTAGAGCTGGTCTTCCAAATGGCCACTAAGTTTGCAATTTTCTTCTTCGATACCCATCAATGTGCTATTGGGAAAAGGTTTTCGAACTTATCTCCTCTCCATTTAAGGTTAATGTTGTAAATTCAATGAAATCGGTATTTTAGTGATTAAAAAAAAAAAAAAAGAATCGATATTTTCGTTTCTTTTTTCTTTCTTTCTTTCTTTCTTTCTTTCTCTCTCTTTTTTTTTTTTTTTTTTTTTCTTACCAAGTTGACTCTTTGTTTTTTTATATTACCAGTGAAATTACTTTAGTTATTGTCTCACGAACACATATCGTGTTTTGTTTCTTTTATTTTATCACTTTTTTTCAGTAACAACAGCTTTATTATGAAAGAGGCCATCTTTATCTATGTCTCTCTCGTGTTTGTTTACTGAGTTTATATAAGGTTGAGTTTTTTTTTTTTTCAATTTGTTGGTTTTGTTTTATGAAAGATAATTGAAGAAGAGAAACCTCAATCAAGGAAGCATGTTTCTTCCTTCTCCTTCCTTTTAATATTTTCTTTAATTTTGATTAGATCCATTACCGTCTCTCTCCTTTGACAAAATTAATTAAATCTCGAGACCTAAAAAAAAAACCATACTTTAAGGTGGTGGATATTTCGAACAATTCGTGAATGAATGTGTAAATAAGATTGTTTGTCGTCCAACCAACCCATATCAAATATAGTCATCAAACCCGAATCTATTTAGAACCATAAAATATCTTAATTCAAGTAATACTACTAGTAAGTTGGAATGGCGTGTGGACAACATGAATAGAGAAATTAAGAGAATGGTCAATTTTAACTTTGACCTACAAAAATTAGATATTGACGCACTTAGCCATTTATAATTTAAAATGACATGAAAACCCCACTTCCTTATCATAAATTATACTTTTGAAACCAAATTGAGAACTGTCAAGGGAAAAAAAAAAAAAAAAAAAAAAAAACTGTTAAAAAATTGAAATCTCAATGATAAAAGTATCAAAATTAGAGTTTCAAGTTATTTTAATTATAATAAGTAATTTAAGATGTTCCCAATTTTCATGGATTAAATTTGAATTTAATCCTTAATAAACTTTGGAGAAGACAGAAAATAGAGAATATGGATATATGATTTTGTAACCGATGTTACATTTAGAGGGTGTTTGGTGAATGAGTTGAGTTTGAGTTGAGTTGAAATTTTTAAGTTTGAGTTGAGTTGACTTTTTAAAAAGTAGTTATAAACTTTGTTGATTTTTCAGAAAAAGATAAAAATTAATATAAACAAGTACAGTTTAATTGGAGTTAAACCCGGATGCCAAACGGACCCTTAATTTGACTTAATAGCACATGCTGGGTTCTTCAACATTATATAACTTACTAAAAGAATGCAAAGTAAAGTAACTGTTCCATGAACAGTACAATTACGTTTTTGACCCTCCAATTATGCTTGCCGGTTTGTCTTCCTACAGGGATTTGACGTTTTTGCCCCCTCAAACCCTACTTTTGCTTTCTTCTCTTCTCTCTGCCGCCACCCTCACGTTTCTTATTCTTTGTCTTTTTCTCTTTCTTTTTCTACCTTTTTTTTCCCTGTCTCTCTCTCTTTTCGGCGCACGTCTCTCTCTCTCTCCCTTTGCCTAAAGTGTTTTGTTTTCTTTTGTTCATCTCTCTGTCTCTCTCATTACTTTTTTTTGGGCTTTTTTTTCCACTTCTCTCTCTCTCTTTCTCTCTCTCCTTTCTTCGGTCCTCATTCTCTTTTTTTGGGTTTTCTTCTTTTGTTTCTCTCTCTTCTCTCTGCCGTTTCTCATTACAATTTCAACTCTGGTTTTCACACTCGCGAGCAATGGAGTCGACAACCGCACCGCCACGGGATGACGACGACTGGGATCTCTTAAACGAAGACGGCTTCGTCTACAAGCGCAGAAAGCTGGACTCTTTGTGTTTTGTTTTTTACTCTTGATTTTCTTCTTCCTCTGTTTCTGTCGGTGTTGTTATTTTTTGGGCCTCTCATTTTTTGCCTTTTTGGTCTGAAAATTTTACCGGTTGCTTTTTTTGTTGTGTTTTTTGTGAATCCGTCGGTGTTGTTTCTGTTGTGTTTCTGGGTTTTTTTTTTTCCGATTCTGGATTTTTGTTTTTCTTATACAGTGCATGCAATAGTTTTTTGGGTAATTTTTTTCCTTTCTGCGAATCTTAGGTTTTGGATGTTCATTTTTTCCCCGGGTTTTTTTTTCCCAGTTTATTATTTATTTAGGTTTTTTTTTTTTTTTGACTTTCTGTGTCTTTTGGAGGTATGGTTTTTTTCCTTTTTTTTTTTTCCGTTTCTTTGTTTTCTTCGAAACTCTACATTTTGATTTTGGGGGTTTTTGAATTTTTTTTTATTGAGGGTTTTTTTTTTTTTTTTTTTTCCGTTCATTAAGTTTTTGGGTTTTTTTTTTCCCGGATTAATTTTTTTTTTTCCATGTCGTTTATACGTATAATGAAATTTTGATGTTGGTTTTTTGTATTGGATTGGTTCGATTGCAAAGAAAAAACAAAAGGATGACGAGCATATTGTAGATTTTTTATGTATGATGTTTGTATTTTTCAATTTTTTTATTTTTTCCCCTGGGTATTATTTTGTTGTTTTTCTATCTGAAATTTTATTTAAGTATTTTTAGCCTATATAAATTTCTGTTATGATCTATGGTTGTATTCTAGGATTTAGTTAGAATTTAATGAATCGTTAGGGTGTTTAGTTATTTGAATTTCTTATCTGATTGTTTCTACATGTGCTAAGTTGCATTGGTTTTGCTGTTTTGTCTTATATCTTTAATACTTTTACCTTACGTTGTTTTACCTTTGACTGATTGTGTTATGTGTTATTTGTTATAATATTGTAACTTGCAGTGTCATGATTGCTTTTATCGAAATTTGTTGTATGTATATATCTGTTATTAGTGTTTGTTATTTGGTTTATGTGTATTCTCTATTGTCACTGCATGTAATTTTATGCCTATACGTGTAAAGTATTTATTACTCCTGTTTTTCACCGACTCTTAAAAAGAGTCTTCTGGAAAGCTGTAATCTGTTTTTTATATTATTTATTACATCTTCTCTTATTTATTACGCTGTTGTTATAAACTACAATGTAAATATTGTGATATTATAATAATAAATTCTAAACAAATATACTGTTAATAGTTATATTATTTATCTTAAGGAACTATATTTATTTTATATTATTCAATTATTTTTTTCCCTACATTCCTGTGTGTAGCACGGGCATTAAACTCGTTACATCTATAAACACGGCTGTTACCAAATCATTTCCAGCAGCCGACAATACATTTTTTAATTGTCTTTGTTCAATTTTTAATGCTAGTAAAACTACCCTTAAGGCCCCTGTTCTCAATACTATATCAATTTTTTTGTCTGACAATATTTGTATTCAACCCTTTAGAATTGACAAGTGTCAATTTACTGCCTACCTACCCCAATTGATTTATCGATTTGGCAGCAAAAAAGAAGCCATGTAACTGCCGTTTTATATCCGGTACCGGATATAAGGGCAGCTATATATATAAATATATATATATATATTATATTATTCTCAAGATATTACCTAGGTCATTCCAAAGCTAAAATAAAAAAATATTGCAGATGAGAAAAATAAAGTCAAAAGACTTTATATGTAAAAATATCTTTAATTGTTTGATTGGAAAAAATCTTAAATTCTACAATTCTAGATTATTGTTTATTCTATATTAGTAAATTCAAAAAGCTTAGAAATTTTCACTTTTACATTTCTTCTAAATAATTAATTGACTTTTCTCTTATATTTTCAAAGGTATTACGTACATATACGTATTGATGATCATAAATAATACTCTAGATGATGTGAATGCACAATTTTTACCTACCTACTCATCATGACTTATAAATTATACTAGTTGCATACTGTTAACTTGTTGAATTTCCTGTATGCTTTATTCTTACTAAAATATTTTTAATTTGAAAAAAATATAGAAAAATACACTTAAGGAAAATATTTGAGAAGGAAAAAGATGTTTAAAATGTGAGAAAATAATTTTAATAAAGAAATTTGAAGAGAAAAAAAGTATCTATAAAATAACATCTTATAAAAATGTACAAAAATATTTAAACCGGGATATGTGTGAGATTTTTTTTAATAGTGTCAAATCAACAGAAATAGCATATCATATATATGCTCAAAGAGGAGGACAAAAAAAAAAAAAAAAAAAAAAAAAAAACAGAATCCTTGAAGTCTTTAACAAGAGAGAGTAAGTTTCAAGAAAAAAATACGACAAACACCTATTATTATTTAAGAAGTACGAACTAAACAAGAAAGCTCATGACAAGGGTTTTAAATTGATGAGTAAACATGCGTAAGAAGAGGTGGGATGCTTTGCTCATGTGTGAAGATATTAGTTGGATCAACTATACTCTTCACATGAACCAACCTGTTGAAATTGTTATTGAAATACTTTGTACCCCAAATGGCTGCTTCTTCCATACTTGTGGTGTTGATATCATTGTCATTCATCCCAATGTCAAGGTCTCTAAAGTTGAGATATGTAGCCCTAGGGTTTTTGGACACATAAGGAGTCATGTAATTGTAAAGCCCTCTTATCCAACTTAAATGCTTTTCTTCTTCTTCTTCTTCCTCCCATCTTACGATGTAGTGAAGCATATATAGGTTTCCGGCTCGATATGGCAACGGGATGGCGGATTCCGAAATCTCGTTCACCTTCCCTCCGTAAGGAAACAGATAGACGTAAGCTCTTCCCACCTCTATTTCGTATAACCTTCCCAACATTGCCTCGAACACGTCATCTGGAATAGGCTCTTTCACGTAGTCGGATTTCACTTTGAAGGACATCAAATTGTAATTAGACTTCCGACTGAGTAGGACGTCTAACGATTCATCATTTCCGAAAAGATTGAAAAATCGAAAGGATTCGACCCATCTCATTTCGTGGCACTCTTGTCTTTGCAAACCCAACTCGGGAAACTCCTCTTGCATCAATTCGAGGAACCTATCCATAGCTCCATGGAACGTGCCTCGGACGTTAGCTTCCACTACAATTTTCTTGTTCCCTTGTTCATCAACATAACTCGCAGTTACGAACGTTATGTAGATTGATAGATCCTCATCGACTTTGTGAGCATTGCGTTGCCACCGATGAAGGAACTTCTTCGTCGCCACGTGCTCCATGTTCCTCCAAACAGAAAGCACGGTTACTTTCGATGGCACTGGAACTAGTCGAACTTTCCATGCAAGAACGATTCCGAAGCTTGCTGCTCCACCACCACGTATGGCCCAAAACAAATCTTCCCCCATGGATTTCCTGTCGAGAATTCTTCCTTGAGCATCGATAATTTCCGCGTCAAGAACATTATCAGCTGCAAGGCCATGTTTTCGGGTCAAATAGCCGTAGCCTCCTCCACCGATCTGTCCACCCATACCGACAGTGTGGCAATCGCCAGCAGGGAAGGCAAGATTTTCACTTTTCTCAGCAATCCTATAATAAAGTTGACCTAGCGTAGCGCCAGTCTGAACCCATGCAGATTGGCTCTCCACGTCAACGCTAATCGAACTTAGGTGTCGCAAGTCAATTACGACAAATAAGCTTGTGAAATTTTTCTTGTTATTATAGGACGTATAAGAAAGGCCCTCATAATCATGCCCGCCACTTCGGATTCTGATTTGCACGCCGTGTTCCTTGGAGCAAAAAACAGTGGCCTGGATGTGGGAGGCATGAGATGGCGTGATGATGGCGGTCGGTTTCGGGGTTGAAGGAGTAGAAAAACGATGGTTGTGGATGGATGAAGTCAGTAAGGTGGAATATGATGAGTTATTGTCGTTTGGAGTGTGGATAATGGGCTCATGAGTGGAGGTAGGGTTGGATATATGAGTGGAGAGGCACTGGAAAAAGTCCTCATGGCGAGTGCCATTAGCTGAAGATGCAACTAGAAATAAAAATAGAAAGATGATAATTTTTGCAAAAAAGGACTTCATTTTTGTTTCTTGATCAGTACAAGAAGTAAACGTTTTGCCAAAAAAATGTTGATGTGAGAGTGAAAGGATCATTGCAACTGCCTTGTATTTATAGCAGCCAGCTAGGTAATGCTTCCATTAGTTCTCTTTGGGCCATTTGCTCTTAGATATATATATATATATATATATATCTATATATATATATATTTTTTTTTTCAATTTCTCTTTTATTGTACTCCACGTGACAAACGTGAGGAATTTTACATTCTATAAACTAAATACCAAAGCGACAGAAAAAAAAAAAGGGTTAATTTCAAAACTAGCACTTGTACATTTTTTATTATTAAAAATAACACCAAATTTTTTCCCCTTCATAAATAGCACTGCCACGTCATCAATGTAATAACTAGTTTTTCACACAATTATGATTTCCTTTTTAAAGGAATTAAAGTTGTACCATGAAGGTATTTTTGAAAAACATGATTTAGGTTTTTATCAAATTTTGTAAGTCCTTATAATTTTATAAGACTCAGTAATAGATTACTTAGTCAAGCATATGACCTTTTGAGAAAAAGGGCATAATAAAATTTTATGATTTTATTTTCGGTCAACGTTTGACCAGAATGACCTAAGTTATGACGATACTGCAGTATATCAAATAGTATGGAAATTATACTGCGAAAAACCATCATTACGGATAAGATAGTAAGAATAAGGTTCAAGACCACTATAGAAAAATTAAGCACATTATTTAGGACAATAAGAGCTAAGTAGCTTTAAGTCATAAGAAAAATTTATACGCAGTCCCATTATACACAGATGAATTCTAAACTGCAGTCCAATATAACAGTACTGTTATTAGTTGAGAACGATATTGAAAATATCTGTATTAGCATGAAAATGGATTGCATTTTAAGAGAAAAACCGAACAAGGCCCTAAGGGGAGGACACCTCATCCTTGGATAATTACATGATTTATGGATTTTTAGGAAATTAGGAAAGAATTAGAGACTTGGCCTCCAAGGCACTCCAATGGCCGGCCACCTCAAGGGGGTGTTGAGCAAATATTTTGCTCTTAAGGACTAGTATGCAATTCTAGAATTAAAAATAAAATAATTATCACCTATAAATAGGTGATGGGGGGGTGCATTTTTGGTTCACTTTATGTGAAACTACCCCAAAACTATGCCAAATTTTCACCTCACTCTCTCTCCCCCTTAGAAAGCCGAACCCCAAAGAGAAAAAAAAAAAAAAAAAAAAAAAAAAAAAAAAAAAAAAGAGAGAGAGAAAGAGAAAGAGAAGGCTAGGGTGGTCGGATATTTTTGGAGGAACACCAAAGCAAGAAAAAGTTTGATCCAAAGTTTAGAACCCATCTCCAAGCTTAAAGGTAATCTTCTAAAACCTTTGAGCTATCCAATTAAGTTTTAATTCAAGATTTATGTGTATTTCAATGTTGGTTTGTAAGAGCATAAGTTCAATTTACTTTATGCAATAGCTTAGGTTAGTTTAGATTTGTGCTTGATTAGGAATTAGGTGGTTTTGATTTATGTTTTATGCATGTTTTAATGTTATGGTCGTATGATATTAGGGTTTGCATGTATTCCTTTATGATGTTTGTTATATGTCCCTATGTGTTTAAGAAATTGTAGGTTATGTATGATTGATGAATGAGCTAGGTTAGGAACTTGTATGACAATTTGGATATGCAAACCAACCTTAAAACCTAGTTTGGTGCTAGAACACCACAAGGGTTGCATGTGTATGAATGAATGTATGTTAATGGAAAATTTACGTTAGAAACGCTGCATGTTTGTCGTAGGCTCACGGTTGCGACCGTTTGAGGTAATGTGCGCGTAGATTTTACGTAAAAACGGATTCAAAGCAAAACTGTCAGTTTCGGATAAAACTGGGCAGCTTACTGGAAAGGAAATTTTAAGGCCATTAGAGGCCGAATTTGGAGAAACTCAAAACATGAAAGTTGTAGAAAATGGAAATTCCTAGGGGGCAACATGAAACAGTTTTCAAAAATAAGGCTCCAATGGCCTTTGTTTTTACAAAAATCCGAACCTAGTCATGCCCAGACTTCATGCACGGCCAGGCAGGTTCAACAAGGAAAATGAGTGGGTTAGAGACCGAACTGGGTTTTGAGCAAAACATGAAAGTTGTACGGTTTTCAAGATCTAAAACTTTAGTGAAGAAAAAAATTTCAGATTCAACACATATTTTTAAATAAAATTGGATTCCAAAAACTGTGCAGGAAACATGAAATTCCTGCACAGGATTTTCAAAACACAGTGCAGGAAAAGGAAATTCCAGCACATACACTGATAATTGGCAGCATGAAACTATTTCAAAGGCAATTTCTAACACTTAACAATTTTTATTATCCCTACTCAAAGAATTACAGTTTTGGCAAAGGATTGAAAACTAAACAAGGATTTGGACAATGAAAATTAGGAATTTTAAAGAATAAAGAAAAAAATAGGTAGATAGCTCAAAAGCTATCTTGATAACATGGTAACAGTATGGCAACCAACAGTAACCGAGTAGGATACCCAATTTATTGAATTAGGCCCAAAGCCCAAGGTTACCTATAGTAACCTAATAGGATATAACTTGTGAGTTTGGGCTTTAGTAACCCAATAAGATTGACAAAGTATGACTTAGGCTCGCACCATGGGTTACCTAAAGTAACCTAACAAGATATGATTTAAGTATGATAGGCCATAAACACTACTAGAAAAGAGGGATTACACGACGGGTTTTAACCGTCGTGTAAAGTTTTCACGACGGTTCCTTAACCGTCGTGTAATCTAGCGTCGTGGAAGATAACACGACGGTTTTAATAACTGTCGTCATATCTAAGTTTTACACGACGGTTTTGCAACAGTCATGTAATCCCGGTAAAAAGATATGTGGTGAAGCAAAAAAACGAACATTACACGACGGTTCCGAAAGGAACCGTCGTGTAATCTCCAAACACATAGGAGATTACACGACGGTTCCGGACGGTTCCTCCCAGAACCGTCGTGTAATCTAGCTATTACACGACGGTTCCTCATGGAACCGTCGTGTAATCATCAAAGATTACACGACGGTTCCTCCCGGAACCGTCGTGTAATCACCTAGATTACACGACGGTTCCGAGAGGAACCGTCGTGTAATCTTTAGGCGCTAGGCGCCCCACAAGTGCGCCTGGCGCCCCACACGAATTAGGACAAAAAAAAAACACTCGAAATAAAAGCATAAGTGCAAAACGTTGCCATAGGACAAAAATAACACTCGAAAAATTCATGTTTATGCTTTTATACATATATATATGTGATTGCTTCTATATTATTCCTCCAAAAACTCAAGTTGACATTCCATCGAGCATATTGTGGGCGGGAAAAATTCATGTGTATGTAAAGTGTAAAAATCATTCACAAACCATTAATCTACAAAGAGCATCATTATAAACTTAAACACCCAAGCTAAAAAATGAATCTTTAGTGACAAACAACAAGACAAAATCCCAAATTTATTTTAAGTTGTATATGAAGTTACCTTAATTTTCTTTGAAGATGAATAGACACTTCAACACCAATAGATTGGTAACGGCGGCGGCAACGACGGCGACGGCGGCGCCAACGACAGCGACGGCGGCGGCAACGATGGAGTTGGCGGCGGCTTGGAGGAGGAAGTGGGTACTTGAGAAATTTAGAGAGTGTGAAGATAAATGAGAAGGTATGTGGAGAGAAAAGGTAAGGAAGTTGTATTTAAGTAATGGGTTTGCGCGTGGATTTCGAAAAATCGAAAGTTAAAAATTTTCAAAATTTTTTCAAGATTACACGACGGTGTATTTTAAAACAGTCGGACTTTACACGACGGTTCTTTCGAACCGTAGTGTAAAGTTGCTCCGCGAGGCACTTTACATGACGGTTCTTTGGAACCGTAGTGTAAAGTCAGACTTTACACGACGGTTCATTGGAACCGTAGTGTAAAGTTGCTCCGCGAGGCACTTTACACGACGGTTCTTTGGAACCGTAGTGTAAAGTCCGACTTTACACGACGGTTCTTTGGAACCGTAGTGTAAAGTTGCTCAGCGAGGCACTTTACACGACGGTTCTTTGGAACCGTAGTGTAAAGTCCGACTTTACACGATGGTTCATTGGAACCGTAGTGTAAAGTTGCTCCGCGAGGCACTTTACACGACGGTTCTTTGGAACCGTAGTGTAAAGTCGGACTTTACACGACGGTTCCTTGGAACCGTAGTGTAAAGTCGGACTTTACACGACGGTTCCTTGGAACTGTCGTGTAAAGTGGCTCACAGAGCACTTTACACGACGGTTTCAAGGAACCGTCGTGTAAATTCCGACTTTACACGACGGTTTCAAGGAACCGTCGTGTAATCTCCGTCGTGTAATGTACTTTTTGTAGTAGTGAAACCCTATGTGACGCCCCGACTTCCCAAGTCGGGTCGACACCATACATACTTGTACTTAACTTACTTGAAAATTTGAGACTAAATTTTTTTTTTTTAAAACATAATTATATAGATTATCTTGTAGGGAAAAACTTGTCATGCATGCATACTATACTGAAAATTACATTCTCAAGTCTTCAAACTTCATACATACTGTATAACATAATTTACTTTTGAGATATATACATATTAACTCAAAAGTGGTAGTGGAAAATTTTACGTAGTGGTATCCCACACCGCCCTTCACCCGTCGCATCGTCCACATGGCCCACCACTTAAGCTATAGGCTTCTTACCTACAGTATGAAATATACAATGAGCTTTCGCCCAGCAAGTACAAATATATCTCACAAAACATTTCAAACACCTTAAAAACATGCCAATCATCATGTAACTTATGCATGGACCATTTATGATTGATTTGAATGTCTTATGCTTTATTATAGACTCAATCTTGAACTTATTATCTTGTCTTAACATGTGGGCCCATAGTGTACGTACCAAAAGCGCGCAGCCTCTAGACAAAGCTAGGGTTTGCAAGGCCCTAACAAATCTGGGAATCATAAACTTGACCCTCACGCATCAACGAGAGGTTAATAATCATAGCTTGACTTGAACATGTATCCTCCACGATCACGGGAGGTTGGTACGACACCTTACTTGTCTTATCTTACCATGTGGTTTAATATTAGTGAACATGCCTCATGATGTCACTATATCATATCATACTTAACCTTTGCCATAACATGGCATTCTTGTAAACATGACATTCTTGTAAACATGGCATTTAAAAAAACATGGTATTCTTGAAAACATGACATTTTTGTAAACATGGCATTCTTGTAAACATGACATTTAAAAAACATGGCATTCTTGAAAACATGGCATTTTTGTAAACATGGCATTCTTGTAAACATGGCATTCTTAAAAACATGGAATAACTTCTCATGGCATAACATGTCATAGCATAACTTAGCACATTACAGCATGGCATCACATATCATAGCATTACATAGTATGTATACTTGAAAATAGTATTTACTATTTTCCATACTATAGGTGAGATCTGTACTTGCCTGTTATGCTAGATCTTGGGTTTTGTTGCTCCGACTCAGGTTGCAACTGCAGGTTACTTCCTGCTATTAAAAAGCACATAGGATAAGGATCCTATAAAATGTTGGTGACGTATCCAACATTCATGCACAATCTTAGTTATATGTCCCCCAATTATACACATGATATCTTATTGGGTTACATAGGGTAACCCTTGAGGTGGTCAAACTTAGTCAACTAAAGTCAACATTCTATGGGTCAAACTTGGGCTTTTGGGCCAAGCCTAGTAACTCAGGTATCCTTCCCGGTTACTATCCGTCATTGTCTTGTTACTTAACTTTGGCTTTTAATATCCAATTTGGAGAATTTGGCCAAAAATCTTTTGTTTAACTTAAAAATTTGTCGTTTTCAAAGTGGGATTTTATAAAAATCATTAAGGGCTGAAAACTACTTTTGGAACAGTTTTCACAGTCAAAACATTGGTGTTGGTGCAAAAATACAGTTTTTCTGCATTGTTTTAGAAAATCCTGTGCAGGAATTTTCTGTTTCCTGTACAGTTTTTAGAAATCCATTTCTATTTAAAAATTTGGTTTGAATTAGAAAAATTTATCTTCACGAAAGTTTTTAGCTTTCGAAAAACCCTACAACTTTTATGTTTTGCAGAAAACCCAGTTCGGACTCTAACGTGCTCTTATTCCCTATTGAACTCACCTGGCCGTGCATAAGTCCTAGGCACAGTCAGGCTCGGGTTTTTATAAAAACGAAGGCCTTTGGAGCCTTATTTTTGAAAACTATTCATGATTCCCCCTAGGAAAATCCCTTCTCTACAACTTTCATGTTTTACGTTTTGCATAATTCGGTCTCTAAGGGCCTCAAAATTATCTTTCCAGAAAACTGGCCAGTTTTACCCGAAAATTGGCAGTTTTGCTCTTAACTTGGTTTTACGTCCCAATACGCGCACACTACCTCAACCGCCCATAACGGGAGCCTAATATCAATCATGCAGCGGTTTCTAATGTTCCATACCATCATTGCATAAACTTTCATTAACAATCATTACATCGAACACTTGGCATGCATAATCAAGCACAAACTTAAACATACTTGGGGACATATAACCTTAGCATGCAACCAAAGCATAAAATCATGCATGACTTAGTAAATAAAACCACCTAAACCATAAATTCAAGCACCAACCTAAAAGTTCTATACTAGGACATAAAAATTAAATTGAGCTTATGCTCTTACATCCAATGCTTGAAATACACTTAAATTTCCCAAATTAAAGCTCAATTTAAAAGTTTTAGGGTTAGGGAGTTACCTTGGTGCAACACAAGGCTAAATTGGATCAAAAATTTTCTCCCCCCTTGGTTCCTCCACAACCGGCCACCCTAGGTGAAATGGGTACCAAAATTTTCAAATCTTTGGCTTGTGGTTCAAGCTAAAATCCAACCCCCACAACACTTTCTTTCTCTTGGTTTTGCTTATTTTCCTTTCTTTCCTTCCTCTTGGTTTCGGTTTTGGAGAGGGAGAGTGTGAGAGAAAATTTTACAAGAGTTTGGCTAGATTTTCCCAATTTTTGGTCCAAAATCCCCCCCCCCCCCCCCCCCCCCCCCCCCCCCCGAGGTATTTATAGGTGAGAATTTGGGTCTCTTTGCAATTATTTTTGGTTCAACTTTTGCTCATAAATCCTTTGAGCAAAAATAATTGCACAAAATTTTGCTAAAAGGCCCTCCAAGTGGCCGGCCATTATGTTGCTAGGTGGCAAGAATTGGATTTTTTTCCCACAAAATTTTCCTTTAATTCATAAATGATGTCATAATTCCAAGCTTGGGTGATGTCATCATAAGGCCTTGTTTGGCTTGTTCCTTAATATACAGTCCATTTTTAAGCTAACACAGATATTTCCAATACTGTGTTCACTAATATACACTACAATTCAGTACTGTTATACTGAACTGCAGTCCAAAATTTATCTGTGTATTGTTGGACTGTATAAAAATTTTTCTTTTTAATTAAAGCTATTTGGCCCTTAATACCCTATTTTAGGTGCTTGATTTTTCTATGGTGGTTTTAAATCTTAATTATACTATCTTGTCCGTAAAGACAATTTTCGCAGTATATTTCCCATACTGCTTACCGTATCACAATACCGTCTTATCTTTGACTTTTCTGGTCAACCTTTGACTTTTTCGGTCAAACTTTGACCAACATGAATTCATGAAATTTCGTCATGCCTTTTTCCTTTAAAGGCCTATTATGGAGTCTCGTAGTTAATTTATCGAGAACTCAACCCTATACTGATAAAATTATGAATTTTGTATTGATATTCATAATTTTCATAAAATGTCACATAAATACATGGTACGAACTTAGATTTCTTATGTACAAGGAAATCATGAGTCCGTAAAAATTTTGGTCATTACAACCTACCCTCCTTAAAGAATTTTCGTCCTCGAAAATTAGAATAATTCAGGGTAGCTTTTCTTCATATCTTCTTCGCGTTCCCATGTTGCCTCCTCAATCTTATGATTTCGCCATAGGACTTTAACTAAAGGTATAACCTTGTTTCTTAGTACCTTTTCTTCTCGTGCCAAGATTTGAATCGGTTTCTCCTCATACGTCAGATCCTCGTGAACTTCAATTGGTTCGTGGTCCAATACGTGGGATGGATCCGAGATGTACTTCTTTAGCATTGACACATGAAATACGTTGTGTACATATGCTAATTCTTGGGGCAGAGCCAATTTATAGGCCACGTTACCAACTCTTTCCAGTATTTCGAATGGCCCTATATATCTTGGACTTAATTTCCCCTTCTTTCCAAATCTCATAACTCCTTTGAATGGAGCAACTTTGAGGAAAACCAAGTCCCCTACTTGGAATTCCAGAGGCCTTCTACGTTTGTCGGCATAGCTCTTTTGTCGACTAAATGCAGTTTCCACCCGTCGGCGTTTAAGTTTCACGGCCTCAGTGGTTCTCGGAATAAAATTCGTGGACACAAGTTCTTTCTCTCGTGTCTCGTACCAATGGACTGGAGATCTACACCTTCTTCCGTACAGGGCTTCATAAGGAGCCATTCCAATTGAAGCTTGGAAACTGTTGTTGTACGAGAACTCAATCAAAGGAAGCTTCTTATCCCAAGTTCCTTTGAAGTCCATCACGCATGCTCGTAACATATCTTCTAGGGTCTGAATGGTCCTCTCGGATTGTCCATCCGTTTGAGGGTGAAAAGCCGTACTAAAAGTAAGCTTTGTACCCATGGCTTGATGTACACTTCTCCAAAACTTAGAAGTGAAACGACCATCACGATCCGAGATAATCAATTTCGGAATCCCATGGTAGCGAACAATCTGTGCAACGTATAGTTCTGCCAGCTGCTCTACTGAAAAGCTAAGCTTAATAGCGAGAAAGTGTGCAGATTTCGTCAAACAATCAACAAGCACCCAAATAGCATCATTGCCACTTGGAGTTCGGGGTAGACCAACTGCAAAATCCATGGTCACTTGGTCCCATTTCCATTCTGGGATGGAAATTTTCTGCAATTCTCCCCCTGGATGTTGGTGTTCTGCCTTCACCCTTTGACACGTAAGGCATTTACTGACAAATGTAGCAACGTCATTCTTCATTTTGGGCCACCAAAAACTTTCCTTCAAGTCTTGGTACATCTTTGTGGCTCCTGGATGAACGGAATATGGAGTCTCATGACCCTCCTTCATGATTTGCTCCTTCAACTCGTCCTCGTTAGGAATGCATAATCTATTTTTCCGATAGAGTATGCCCTCATCCGATATGTTGAAATCCAACTCCTTTCCTTCCAAGACCTCGTTTCTTGTCCTAAGTAGCGAGGCATCTCTTTCTTGACGCTCCTTCATGCTATCCAAAATGGTAGGTTGGAAGGTTAGGGCAGCTAAACTTTCCGTGATAAGCTCTATTCCAGCTTCTACTAGCTCCTTCTGAAGAGGTTCGATCAACGACTGTATTGACATCAACGAGGAAGACGACTTCCGACTAAGGGCATCGGCTACTTTGTTAGCCTTCCCTGGATGATAACGGATGTCTATGTCATAATCTTTCACCAGTTCGAGCCATCTTCTTTGTCTCATGTTAAGCTCCTTTTGTGTGAAGATATACTTCAATCTCTGATGATCCGTGTAAACTTCACACTTAGTACCATAAAGGTAGTGTCTCCAGATTTTGAGCGCAATACTACCGCCGCAAGTTCCAAATCATGCGTCGGATAGTTCTTCTCATGATCCTTAAGCTGTCGTGAAGCATAAGCGATCACCTTTCCATTCTGCATGAGAACGGCTCCCAATCCTATCTTGGAAGCATCGCTATATATCACGAAGTTCCCTTTCTCCACATCTGGAATTGTGAGGATCGGAGCACTAGTCAGCTTACTTTTAAGCTCTTGGAAGTGTTCTTCACACTTTGCTGTCCATTCGTACTTCTTTCCTTTCCGTGTAAGTGCGGTGAGCGGCGCTGCAATCTTAGCAAATCCCTCGACGAAACGTCGGTAGTAGCCCGCTAAGCCCAGGAAACTACGTACTTCGGTGACGTTTTTCGGAGCTGGCCATTTACTCACTGCTTCAATCTTAGCCGGATCTACAGATATGCCGTCGTTGGAGACCACATGTCCTAAGAAATGAACCTTTTCCAACCAAAATTCACACTTTGTGAATTTAGCGTAGAGCTGGTTTTGCTTTAAAATTCGTAAAGCAATCCTCAAATGTTCCTTATGCTCCTCCTTTGATCTTGAATAAATCAAGATATCATCTATAAAGACGATAACAAACTTGTCCAAGTAATCCTTGAATACTCGATTCATCAGGTCCATAAAGGTTGCTGGAGCATTTGTCAATCGAAATGGCATAACGAGGAACTCGTAGTGTCCATATCGCGTTCGAAAGGTTGTCTTGGGAACGTCTCCTTCCCTAATTCGGAGCTGATGATATCCGGATCGTAGGTCAATCTTCGAGAAAATTGAAGCTCCTCTCAGCTGATCAAACAAATTGTCGATCCGAGGCAAGGGATACTTGTTCTTGATGGTTATCTTATTCAATTCCCGATAGTCAATGCACATCCTAAGAGTGCCGTCCTTCTTTTTAACGAACAAAACTGGAGCTCCCCATGGTGAGTAGCTTTGACGAATGAATGCTCGATCCAGAAGCTCTTGTAATTGAATCTGTAGTTCCTTAAGTTCGGCAGGCGCCATCCTATAAAGGGCCTTGGATATTGGTGCCGATCCAGGAAGTAACTCGATTTCAAAAGAGATTTCTCGTTCTGGTGGCAGTCCTGGCAACTCTTCAGGAAAAGCCTCTATAAATTCCTTGACTATCGGTACTTCTTCCGACCTACTCTTAGTCTCTTGCGTCTTATCCACTATGTTGGCTAGAAATCCCATACATCCTTCTGCCAACAATTTTCTAGCTTTAAGCACGAAAATGAACATTTTCCGCTGTTTTGGAGTCGATCCTCTAAAAATATACTCCTTGCCTCCAATTGGCTTGAACGTGACAGTACGACGTGGACAGTCGATAACTGCATTGTACTTCCCCAGGAAATCCATACCCAGAATGACATCGTAGTCGTATAGGTCAATGATGATCAAGTTGACATACATTTCCCTACCACATATAATTATTGGAATGTGACGTATCCAATAATCAGACAACAGAATCTCCCCGGAGGGTAATGCAGTCCTAAATGTTCTTCCGATTCTATCACTTGCTCTACCTAGTTTCTTAGCGAACCTAGGTGATGTAAATGAATGCGTAGCTCTAGAATCAATTAACACGTAGGCATCTTGTTGGGCAAAATGAAGCTGACCTGTCACCACGGTGGAAGGTCCAGCTTGAACATCCTCCTTAGTGTAAGCATAAATGCGTCCTTGAGGTTCTGAAGCTTCCAGTCTGCCTTGAGAGATTGCAGGTCCCTCGAGCTTCATCTGTGCAGCGTGAAGTTGAGATCCCTGTCCTCTCTATTGATTCTGCAGATTCTGGGGATTGAGATTGCAAGTTCTAGCATAGTGGCCTTCCTTGCCACATAGAAAGCAGCGACTGGTTCCAACACGGCAATCTTTCGGGTGCCTTCTCCCACATTTCTGACAAGTGGGATAACTGTTGTTATTAGGAGCATTCTTCTTCTGGGGAAAATTCTGTTGATTCCCCTGTCCTCCTGCATTCCCCTTCCTCTTCTGTTGGTTGTTGCCGTACTGTTTGTTGTTGTTGTTGTGACCCGAAGGTCCTCCTTGACCTTTTTGTTGTGAAATTTGGCCTGTTCTGACCTAGTTCTGCTTAGCTTGGGCCTTTTCTTCCCTCTTTTCCTTGAAGAACTTAGCCCTTTGTTCCTTGTTTTGTCCTACCCAATACTCAGCTCGAATTGCCCGACTGACACATTCGGCAACAGTGAGTGGTGAATGGGGGCCACTGCTAATTACTACTGCCATGTCCGAGCGGAACATTCTCATCATCCTCTTGACTTTGTCCCTTTCAGAACTGATGAGGTGAGGGTAAAGACGTGCTAGCTGCTCAAACTTTTTGACAGCTTCAGCTACCGGCAGATTTCCTTGGCGGAACTTATCGAATTTGTCTTGTTGAGCTTCCATGACCTCCGTGTTGAAGTACTGCTCCTTAAATTCCTCCACAAAGTCCTCCTAAGTCATCTGAGTAACATCTCGTCGGATCTGAACTGTTTCCCACTAGAGGCGAGCATCTTTTCGTAGCAAAAAGGATGCACAGAGGACTTTCTCTTGATCATTGAGTCTGAGGAAATTTAGGGCAACCTGGAGGTCGATTAACCAGTTGTCAGCCTCAATCGGGTTTGTTGACCCTTCAAATTCTGGTGCCTTCATGCGCCGAAATTTGTCATATAGTTATTCCGGAGTTCGAATCAGGGGTGCTGGTGGAACAGCTACAGGCGCAACAGGTACTTCAGGGACTATGGGGTTCTCTGGAATCACCGGGTCAACATTAGGAATTTCTGGTGCAGCAAGCTGATTCACAGGTGCTGGTGGTACCCTGGCATCAGGAGGGTCCCTGATTCTGCTGAGCTAACTGTGCTCTAAGCCCACCTATCTCTTGTTGTTGGGCTAACATCATCTGTCTCAGTTCATTCATCTGGGCCGCAAGATCAACGTCTTGGGTCGGTACTCTTCTACGCTTTGGTGGCATGGTTCTATACGGAAAAACAATGAAATAAACATAGCTTCTTGTTTACAAAATTAATGAAATCATGCCTTTTATATAGAACCATAATCTTTATTCCATATAATAGCATAACATGGAACATATCTGAATTCATCATGACCTTGTTCATATCATAACATCTGGGAATGTATAAAACTTTCCCATCATTTCCGTACGTCACCTAGATACCACCACCAAGCTAAGGCACCACCCGACGTTATCCTCGTATCCAACATTTTTCTTTGTGGTAAAAATTCCATAATTATCACATATAACTTCCATAATGTTGATCTAATTCCTTCGTACGAGAAATTCTCAGCTATCACCATACCAGGATGAAGTAGTCCCTTGGAAGCGTCAGGAGTATCATTTTCCATCATGGCCATATAAGATCTTAACTAATTCTAATCGTAAGAAAATAATAACTTAACTTACTTGGGCCATTGCAGAAATGATGTGGAGCGATGTGAAGTAGGCTGGCAGGATACCACTCTGATACCAACTCTGTGACGCCCCGACTTCCCAAGCCGGGTCGACACCATACATACTTGTACTTAACTTACTTGAAAATTTAAGACTAAATTTTTAATTTTTTTTAAAAAAACATAATTATATAGATTATCTTGTAGGGAAAAACTTGTCATGCATGCATACTATACTGAAAATTACATTCTCAAGTCTTCAAACTTCATACATACTGTATAAGATAATTTACTTTTGAGATATATACATATTAACTCAAAAGTGGTTGCGGAAAATTTTACGTAGTGATATCTCACACCGCCCTTCACCCGTCGCATTGTCCGCATGGCCCACCACTTAAGTTGCAGGCTTCTTACCTACAGTATGAAATATACAATGAGCTTTCGCCCAGCAAGTACAAATATATCTCACAAAACATTTCAAATACCTTAAAAACATGCCAATCATCATGTAACTTATGCATGGACCATTTATGATTGATTTGAATGTCTTATGTTTTATTATAGACTCAATCTTGAGCTTATTATCTTGTCTTAACATGTGGGCCCATAGTGTACGTACCAAAAGCGCGCAGCCTCCAGACAAAGCTAGGGTTTGCAAGACCCTAACAGTTCTGGGAATCATAAACTTGACTCTCACGCATCAACGAGAGGTTAATAATCATAGCTTGACTTGAACATGTATCCTCCACGATCACGGGAAGTTGGTACGACACCTTGCTTGTCTTATCTTATCATGTGGTTTAATATTAGTGAACATGCCTCATGATGTCACTATATCATATCATACTTAACCTTTGCCATAACATGGCATTCTTGAAAACATGACATTCTTGTAAACATGACATTTTTGTAAACATGACATTCTTGTAAACATGGCATTTAAAAAACATGACATTCTTGAAAACATGACTTTTTTGTAAACATGGCATTCTTGTAAACATGACATTCTTAAAAACATGGAATAACTTCTCATGGCATAACATGTCATAGCATAACTTAGCACATTATAGCATGGCATCACATATCATAGCATAACATAGTATGTATACTTGAAAATAGTATTTACTATTTTCCATACTGTAGGTGAGGTCTGTACTTGCCTGTTATGCTATATCTTGGGTTTCGTTGCTCCGACTCAGGTTGCAACTGCAGGTTACTTCCTGCTATTAAAAAGCACATTGGATAAGGATCCTATAAAATGTTGGTGACCTATCCAACATTCATGCACAATCTTAGTTATATGTCCCCCAATTATACACATGATATCTTATTGGGTTACATAGGGTAACCCTTGAGGTGGTCAAACTTAGTCAACCAAAGTCAACATTCTATGGGTCAAACTTGGGCTTTTGGGCCAAGCCTAGTAACTCGGGTATCCTTCCCGGTTACTAACCGTCATTGTCTTTTTACTTAACTTTGGCTTTTAATATCCAATTTGGAGAATTTGGCCAAAAATCTTTTGTTTAACTTAAAAATTTGTGGTTTTCAAAGTAGGATTTTAGAAAAATCATTAAGGGCTGAAAACAACTTTTGGAACAGTTTTCACAGTCAAAACATTGGTGTTGGTGCAAAAATACAGTTTTCCTACATTGTTTTAGAAAATCCTGTGCAGGAATTTTCTGTTTCCTGTACAGTTTTTAGAAATCCATTTCTATTTAAAAATTTGGTTTGAATTAGAAAAAGTTGTCTTCACGAAAGTTTTAGCTTTCGAAAAACCCTACAATTTCGTGTTTTGCATAAAACCCAGTTCGGACTCTAACGTGCTCTTATTCCCTGTTGAACTCACCTGGCCGTGCATAAGTCCTGGACACAGTCAGACTCGGGTTTTTATAAAAACGAAGGCCTTTGGAGCCTTATTTTTGAAAGCTGTTTATGTTATCCCCTAGGAAAATCCCTTCTCTACAACTTTCATATTTTACGTTTTGCCTAATTCGGCCTCTAAGGGCCTCAAAATCATCTTTCCAGAAAACTGGCCAGTTTTACCCGAAAACTGGCAGTTTTGCTCTTAACTTGGTTTTACGTCCTAATACGCGCACACTACCTCAACCGCTCACTGCGGGAGCCTAATATCAATCATGCAGCGGTTTCTAACGTTCCATACCATCATTACATAAACATTCATCAACAATCATTACATCAAACACTTGGCATGCATAATCAAGCACAAACTTAAACATACTTGGGGACATATAACCTTAGCATGCAACCAAAGCATAAAATCATGCATGACTTAGTAAATAAAACCACCTAAACCATAAATTCAAGCACCAACCTAAAAATTCTAAACTAGGACATAAAAATTAAATTGAGCTTATGCTCTTACATCCAATGCTTGAAATACACTTAAATTTCCCAAATTAAAGCTCAATTTAAAAGTTTTAGGGTTAGGGAGTTACCTTGGTGCAACACAAGGCTAAATTGGATCAAAAATTTTCTCCCCCCTTGGTTCCTCCACAACCGGCCACCCTAGGTGAAATGGGTACCAAAATTTTCAAATCTTTGGCTTGTGGTTCAAGCTAAAATCCAACCCCCATAACACTTTCTTTCTCTTGGTTTTGCTTATTTTCCTTTATTTCCTTCCTCTTGGTTTCGGTTTTGGAGAGGGAGAGTGTGAGAGAAAATTTTGCAAGAGTTTGGCTAGATTTTCCCAATTTTTGGTCCAAAAATCCGCCCCCCCCCCCCCCTGAGGTATTTATAGGTGAGAATTTGGATCTCTTTGCAATTATTTTTTGTTCAACTTTTGCTCATAAATCCTTGGAGCAAAAATAATTACACACAATTTTGCTAAAAGGCCCTCCAAGTGGCCGGCCATTATGTTGCTAGGTGGCAAGAATTGGATTTTTTTCCCACAAAATTTTCCTTTAATTCATAAATGATGTCATAATTCCAAGCTTGGGTGGTGTCATCATAAGGTCTTGTTTGGCTTGTTCTTTAATATGCAGTCCATTTTTAAGCTAACACAGATATTTCCAATACTGTGTTCACTAATACACAGTATAATTCAGTACTGTTATACTGAACTGCAGTCCAAAATTTATCTGTGTATTGTTGGACTGTATAAAAATTTTTCTTTTTATTTAAAGCTATTTGGCCCTTAATACCCTATTTTAGGTGCTTGATTTTTCTATGGTGGTTTTAAATCTTAATTATACTATCTTGTCCGTAAAGACGGTTTTCGCAGTATATTTCCCATACTGCTTATCGTATCACAGTACCATCTTATCTTTGACTTTTTTGGTCAACCTTTGACTTTTTCGGTCAAACTTTGACCAATATGAATTCATGAAATTTCGTCATGCCTTTTTCCTTAAAAGGCCTATTATGGAGTCTCGTAGTTAATTTATCGAGAGCTCAACCCTATACTGATAAAATTATGAATTTTGTATTGATATTCATAATTTTCATAAAATGTCACATAAATACATAGTACGAACTTAGATTTCTTATGTACAAGGAAATCATGAGTCCGTAAAAATTTTGGTCATTACACCCTAGGGTTACAATTAGTAACTAAGTAAGTTATTATAGTATGTGTGGGGGGACATATAACTAAGGTTATTCATGGATGTTGGTTAGGTTACCAACATTTTATGATTATGATTTATAGGACCCTTACCCTATGTCCTTTGTAATAGCAGGAGGTAACATGTTGTTGCGACATGAATTAGAGCAACAAAGCCTGGGACATAGCATACGAGGTAAGTACAACTCCACCTACAACATAGGCTGTTTGTTTGTTTACTTGCATGATTTGTTTAAAGTTTATGCAATGATATGACATGATGTGTGATTTAGTATGTGACATCACGAAGTATGTTCATTAATGTATATGGTAAGCCTAAGACCAAAGTATGAAATGATTTAGTAAGTATGTTTAAGATAAGAATAAGTCGTAAGGAAAATTAAGTAAGTTGGCAAGCTAAGTTGCCTTGTGTCGTACCGACCCGCACTAGGTCGGGTTTGGTCTATGGTTTGAGTTGGACTGGGCTGGCCACCCCAACCACTCCATAGCTGCGCACCACGGTACGTACACTTATCTTAAGTAAGGGGCCTAATAGTATGTTAAGCTAAGAAAAAATAATGGAACATAATTGGTTCATGCATTGTTATGATTTGTTTTGCGGATGTTAAAGTTATGATTGCTGAGCGAAAGCTCACGTCTTACGTCTATGCTATAGGTAAACAACATAGCGGCAATCTTTGATGCTAGGTGGTGGAGCATGGCACTGCTAGCTGTGAAATCTGGGATGGTGACTGCTACGTGTTTAGTTTATAATATGTGTATTATTATATACTCAAAGGATTTTATTTAGTAAACATTTATAAGTACGTACTTATTCGTACTTATAAAAAAATATATTTTTTTTCGTTTATTAAGTAAGTAAGTAATTATGTAAGATAAGTACGGTCACGACCTACGTTAGGTGGGTCATTACAATCAAGCCCTCTGATTTTTGGGGCCCAGAAACATTTAATGTACGTCAAATTACGGGTTTATCCTCATCTCCCACCCGCCCGAATATCTCTCTCCCTCGCAAGCCCTAAAAAAATTTTTTAAACCAACTTCTACAGTGTTTTAGAGAGAGAAACTGAACTTTAGAGAGAGAAAGAGTTGTCACCGGTCGGAACCACTCCATAACTGCTCGAAAACCGTCTAAAACCACCACGAACTCCCTCTATAAACCGCTTGTAAGTCTGTCAACGTCAGAAAATCAGCTAAAACTACCCATGTCAAAACCCATGAAAATGTCTGAGAAAAACATAACTGTCGAAAAGAGGTATGTCCAAGTAACGGCTTCGGCATATAAAAAGCCATCGGCCGAGAAAAGTTCTAAAAAATCGGCACCAGAGATCGAGAGAATGGTGTCCAATGAAGAGTTGAAGAGAAAGCTAGGGGAAATCGAAGTAAAGGAATGAAAAAAGGTGAAAAGTGCTGTAGAAGAGAAGATATCGGAAGCTGAAGAGAAAAAAGTTTATTTCCGTTTTTATGTTTAAAATGTTTACATTTTTAATATTTTTCAGTAAGAATGTGCATTATACTTGAGGACGTTTGCAGTTTTTATTGATTATGTAAAAAAAAAAAGTTTGCATTTTTAAATGTGTTTTTGATGAGATTCCACCTTTCTAATTGATTTGTTGAAAAATATTTGCTTAAAATACATTAAGTTTGTATTTTTAACTAATTTTGTAACATAAACCATCCGTTTTTAAAATTTAGTGTTTTGGTTTATATAAATATTTGGGTTTTCGTTGATGTTTGTTTAATTGTAGGTGATATCGGTGGCTGGTTATTTATTTTGTGATCATCCTGTAATTTTTGTAATGGTCATTTTTGTAATGACTCTCTGATCATAATAATAATTACTCAGTTTTATGTTATTTCTGGAGGGTCATTTTCATGATGACTTGTTGGTCATAATAATAATTACTCAGTTTAATGTTATTTTCGGATGATCATTTTCATGATGACTTGTTAGTCATTTTTATGTTGACTTGGTGGTCATCAATTAATTAATTTTCATATTTCTGTGATTTTATGCCAGGTAATTTGTATGATCACTTCACGGTCATAAATATAATTACTCTTTTATGTTACCATTAACATTACCGCATGTTCAATATATTCGACGCATACCGGATAGTGAAATTACCCGGGCGAAAATAAATACTTTCATTAACATTACGGAGACATGTAATAAATTGAGAGAGTGGTTGTCTCCCCGACAGTACAAGGCCGTCATCCATCAGCCATGCATTCAACAGTTTTTGAATTTAGATACTCTTGGTTGGGCTGGGCAGATCTTCCACAATATTGTAATGTGAATGATGGATCACTCAGGAATGGGTGATGCTTTATGGTTTGAGATTGGTGAAGATCTGGACAGATTTTCCATCAACGAGTTCTGCCTAATAACTGACATGAAATGTGTAGGGTCTACTCATCTCGCACCGGTGGTCGATAACCGATTAATGACAAGATATTTTTTGACGTTGAGAGGTATGTCGAGAGAACATTTGGAGCTGCAGCTGTCGAATGCAAACTTTGACAACGACAATGACGGTGTCAAGCTTAGCCTACTATACATGATATTTTGCATTCCTTTATCAAATGCAAACTCCGTTAAGATAGACCCGAAGTTCTTTCCCTGGCCGATAACTTGGATGATTTCAATGATTTTCCTTGAGGTGTGCTCTCATGGGAGGCAACCCGAGCTGGAATTTGTAATACAGTTGAAAACATACTGTCTTCAAAGAGAATACCGTTAAAAAAGTATGACAAAGTTCATTACAGTATTGCGGGCTTTCTGCATGCCTTACTCGTTTGGGCATATGAGAGCCTCCCATCGATTGCAGCCAAATTCACCACCAACTACGATGTGGCCATTCCACGTATGCTGTCGTGGACCACTACGGACAATGTAAATTTTGATGATGTTATGTCTGCTTACCGCGGTTGGCGAAAAATATGTAATTTATATACTTTCTAAATATTTATGTAAGTAGTGTCAATTACAATTGTTGGTCATCAACATAATGACCGGGTAGTCATTTTTACATTGATCATGCTGTTGTTAGCGTACCCTATTGACCATACCTTTGTTTGCGTAAAATACCAGTGTTGGTCATTACAGGAATGACCATTTACATAATGACCTAGTGGTCATTCCTGTAATGACCATCTTTGTTGTCTAATACGCGTTTTGGTCATCTACGTAATGACCGGGTGGTCATTTTTGTATTGACCATACCTTTGTATGCTTCAATACCAGTGTCGGTCATCTACATAATAATCGGGTGGTCATTCCTGTAATGACCCATGTTACAGTGACGTCGGGTGTTGGTCATCTACATAATGACCCGGTGGTCATTCCTGTAATGACCATACCCATGCTAGACTTACTACGCGTGTCGGTTGTCGGTCATCTACATAATGACCGGGTAGTCATTCCTGTAATGACCATACCCATGCTAGACTTACTACGCGTGTCGGTCATCTACATAATGACCGGGTAGTCATTCCTGTATTGACCATACCCATGCTACAGTGACTACGCGTGTTGGTCATCTACATAATGACCGGGTGGTCATTCCTATATTGACCGTACATTTGCAAGCTTGAATACCATTGTTGGTCATTGTAATAGTACGCGGGTGGTCATTTTTTTTGTTTAACATACCTTCTTAATATTCAATACCAGTGTCAGTCATTAACATATTGACCATATGCCCTACTCATTGTTATTAATATCACCTACTCATTGTTATTAATATCAAATGTGTGCAGCCTAAGTGTTTTGTGATCATGCCAACCGAAGAAGAGTTGAAGGACCCATGTGTTACGCATCTATATTTAAAGGACCCAAAGGTTGTGCCTCAATTACCTTGCGAGACTTCTGTCCCTCGACCAAGCACCGATACAAACTCTGAGTGGCGGGAGTTTCGAAAAGAGATTCGAGGACAGGTGGACTCAATGAACAAAAAGTGAGAGGATCTTAAAAAGGGACAGAATAAGTCCACCAAACTCTTGTGAAGGGTTCTCAAATTGTTGTCCAACAACATGAATGAGAAGGGACAGGGAAAGGTGTCACGCCCCCTAGCTACGTAGGGTTGTGACTTCGTACTTACTTAACTTACTTCTTGATTCAAATACTTTAAGCTTACGGAAAATTTATGAGTAAATTTTTTTTTTCTTTTAAACTTTATTTTAAACTCAACTTAAACTTGACTTAATCTCATACTTATACTCATACTTATTTATAGGTACTTACTCGAGTACCGAGCTTTCACACTTCATTTGAAAGCTATCATATTCAAACCGTGGACCAAACCCGACCTAGTGCGGGTCGGTACAACACGAGGCAACTTGTTGCCATCATACATGAAATTTTTCCTTACCCATACCATTACTTCATTATAACGTAACATAAACACATTTTACAAACATATTTTACAAAATCCGTGGCGGTATCCATCCCACATTTCACAGTCCGCAGCGCCATCTCTCCACAATCTTGCATCAAGTATTGCAGGTAGGTTGCGTAGCTACAGCATGAACGTAAGTAATGAGCTTATGCCCAGTAAGTACAATATTCACTCTGCAAAACATTTTAAGTGCAAGAATGCATGAATTGATTATGCTTTCTTATGAATTAATTATGCTTTCATATATTAACTTGGTTCTGTTCCCTTACATGTCATGCATGCACGTACTGTGGTACATAGCCATGGAGTGGTTGGTCCAATCCAACTCAAACCATAAAACAAATCATTTAACATGGAGTGATTGGGGCAGCCAATCCAATTTAACTCAAACCATAGACTAAACCGCTTAAACCTGCCCTCGTGGCAAGTCGGTACGACACAATAACATTAGATTGTCTTATCTTATCTTATGACTTAAAAACATGTTCTTACCATGTGGCTTAATAATAGTGAACATACTGCATGATGTCACTATGTCAAAACATATAACATAACATAATATCAATCATAACATAAAACCTATGGACATAATACATCGTAACATAAAACATCATAACCTAATACATCGTAACATAATACATCGTAACATAAAATATCATAACATCACTTTATGATTTCTTGAAAAACATGCCATGCAACAAAAACGTTTTGTCCATGCTGTAGGCGAAGTTGTACTTACCTGTTGTCCTACGTTCTTGGTTTATCGTCCAAACATGGCACG
Organism: Ficus carica; assembly: GCA_009761775.1. Classification (NCBI taxonomy): domain Eukaryota; kingdom Viridiplantae; phylum Streptophyta; class Magnoliopsida; order Rosales; family Moraceae; genus Ficus; species Ficus carica. The sequence goes on from VYVB01000504.1 coordinate 91,281, forward strand.
ACAATAATTCATACTCCTGTTTCCAAACAGGGTGTAACATAAGAGTCATTCATATTCTATCTTACCATAAATCATAGTCATTAAATGTTGGTATCCTTACCAATATTTATGAGTAACCCTAGTTATATATCCTCCACATCTTCATGATAACTCATTTGGTTAGTTATCGTAACCCTAGAACTCATAGCACAACCAGATTTAAACAGTACCTTGTTAGGTTACTTCTGGTAACCCTGGGTACCAAGCTCAGTCAACTTGAATAGTGTCTTATTAGGTTACTATTAGTAACCTTGGGCCTAAGCCCAATTATACTTAGACCCATATCCTATTAGGTTACTAATCTCACTAAGGCCGAATTACTTTTAAAGTAATACTCTATTAGATTACTATTGGTAACCATGGGTTTTAGGCCCAACCCAACAGCTTGGGTATCTTATGTGGTTACTATAAGGAACCTAAATTATTTGGCCTATTAAAAGTTGGTAACCTTCTCGGTTAGTATTTGTCCTATAGTTGTTTACCATAGGACTTGACTTATTTCATTTCTTGTTTGATAAATTTTAACCCCTTTTTTATAAACTGCTTAAAATAGTCCCATAAACTTTGGTTATCAGTGCATGTGCAGGAATTTCCTGCTTATACACTATTTTTAGGAAATCATGTGCAGGAATTTCCCTGTTTTCTGCACAGTTCTTAAGATCCAGTTTTATCTTTAAATTGGTTTAGAATCTGGGAAAACTTTATTTATAAAAGTTTTAGATCTTGAAAAATATTACAACTTTCATTCTTTGCTCTAAACCCAGTTCTGCCTTTAACTTAATCATATCTTTGGTTGAAACTGATTGGCCGTGCACAGGGTCTGGGAAGACCAGGGCTCGGGTTTTTATAAAAACAGAGGCCTTTGGAGCCTTATTTTTAAAAACCGTCAACATTTTCCCCTAGGGTTTTCCATTTCCTACAACTTTGTAGTTTTTACTATTCTTAAATTCGGCCTCTAAAGGTCTCAAAATCCTGTTTCCAGAAAGCTGCCCAGTTTTGATCCGAAACTAGCAGTTTTCATTTAAGTTGGTTCTTACGTAAAATTACGTGCACACTACCTCAAACGGTTCAAACCGTGAGCCTACATCAAGCATGCAACACGTTATATAAAATTTTTATGATCATACATTCATTTCTCATCCATACAATCTTCATGCAAACCCAAATGGTAATCTATACCAAACTAGGGTTTTTAGGGTTTTCTTGAACCCTACCATGCAACATACCGATCTCATTTTATCATTCATGCATAACATACTTCTTCTTGAACATATGAGGACATATAACAAACACCTACTAGGCATACATACATAACATAATTTCTCTTAAGCATATTATAAAAAACATGCATCAAACCATAATCAGAGACCACCAAACCCCAATCAAGCACCTATCAAGCATTCTAAGCTTATGCATGAAAAATAAAGGGTGAGCTTATGCTCTTACAAACCCAACTTGAAAATACACTTAAATCTCGAATCAAACTAAAATAAGGAGCTAGAGGGTGAAGAGGATTACCTCAAGATCCAAGAGAGTGGATCTACCCTTTGGTTGAGAAATTTTCTTCTCACTCCATCCTCACCAAAAATCCGACCTCTCTCTCTCATTTTTTTTCTCTCTTTTTGGCTCGGCTTTTAAGGGGTTTTTGTGGTAGAGAGAATGGGTTGGAATTTGGGCAGAGTTTTGGGGTGGAATAGAATGATCCAACACCCCCCCCCCCCTCCCCCCCCCCCCCCCCCCCCCCCCCCCACCATCACCTATTTATAGGTGAAAAATAATTTCTTTTCAGAATTATTTTTATTTTTAAAATTGCATATTAGGGTTTAAAAACAAAATATATGCTCAATACTCCCTATGAGGTGGCCGGCCATATTGGATTTCTTGGAGACCAAGTTACTTGTTCACCAAGGCAAGTGCTTGCTTACCTCATCAAGCTTACCTCACCTAGGTAATTGCTTGCTCACCAAGCAACCCTTGACAACCAGCCATGTGTTGGCTTGAACTTATCTCTAACTTAATTGCTTGTTCAAATGTAACCAAGCTAACTAAATTTTGTAACCAACCATTGGCCTACCATTGGCTTAGTTGGAGACTTGGTTAGGAATATCCATAAATTACATAAACCAATATTTACATACTTATCCATCATTACTTACTTTTCTTACAATTACACTTTGGCCCCTAAGGATAAAATATTTACACTTTAGTCCCTGTGAGGTGGCCGGCTTTGGTGGCGCCACTTGGCTTCCAATGCATGCATAATTATCCACTTAATTCCCAAAATCTCTTAATATAATTATGCAGTCCATTTTCTTACTAACTTAGATAATATCAATATTGTTTTTCACTAAAAACAGTACTGTCATAGTGGACTGCAGTCCAGAATTCATCTGCGTAAAATTGGACTGCGTATAGGATTTTTTTAGGACTTGGAGCTACTTAACCCTTATTGTCCTAAATAATGTGCTTGATTTCTCTATGGTGGTCTCATAGCTTATTCTTGCTTATTCGTCCGTAATGACGGTTCATCGCAGTATAATCTCCATACTGTTGATTACACTGCAGTATCGTCTCAGTCAAACCTAAAGTCAACCAGGTCAAATTTTGACAGGAATAAAAATCATAAATTCCTATTCTGCCCTTTTTTTCTCAAAATACCTCGTGCTTGACTAAGCAAACTACTATTGAGTCTCGTAGCTCATTAAACGAGAACTCAAACATATACTGATATTCAACTCAGATCATGAGCTTCATATCGACATACATGGTTCTATCTTAGATTTTCCTTGCCTCTAAGGAAATCATAGGTTCATCACAATTCCGGGTTCTTACAAAAGGTACCCACGGCGTACCATGTCAGCAGCAGGCAGAAGATGAATGTTCAAACGGATGAGTTGGATGCCTTGAAGACTACTTCGAATGACCTCGGCTCCGGCTCGCAAGATGATGTGTTCATCAACTCTGACATCGGTGCCGTTACGGATATGGGTGTGCAAGCAGCTATGTAGTTCCTTACTGCCGATAAGGTGATTGTTTGTAGCAGGCACGGTTGATTACAACAAGCTAATTTTTTGTTAGATTGAAGGGTTACTATATGTAATGAATATTTGGTCCTTTCTTCAATTATCCATGTTAATTCCAGCTATTGGGTTCCCCTTTCGCAGGAAGATGTAGATGAGGAGAAAGAAAGGCCATCAGTTGAGTGTTACAAGGGAGAGAAGAATAAGGTAATCCTGAAAATGTGTGTTGAGTATACTATATATGTAGATGATCATTTGGGTCTTCAACATATACAAAGTTCTATTTATTATGACCTGTTGTGAAACTACACAGGAAAAATTTAAAGAACATTTAGAAGGAAATGAGGGAGAAGATAAGGTAAAATCTGATTCCATTTTGGAAATAAAGAAGTAGAGCATGCCTGACCTGGAGAAGGAAAAAGAAGAGGAAAAAGATGATAAAGAAGACATGAGAGAACATGAGGAAATAAAGCTTGAAGAGGCAGCCAACGAGGAGAGCATCGGTGACGTGGTTGTTACGAATATCTGTAACTGACAAACATATTCATATTGATTATTTCGTAAGAGTCATACTTCATTTTAACCCGTTTCACATATGTCAGTTTTAGATCCCTAAGCAGAAGAGGTCCAGACTATCAAGGCTTGGCCAACGGCGGTCCGAACCTATGACTGAGGTTGGCTCACCATCGCATGCTCCGAGTAAGCTTATTTATGCCCTCCCACCGGGTCTCGCAGATGAACCTCCAAAAGAGAAGCTAGAGGAGTTCAGGGAGTGGATCAATAAAGGATTATTAAAGAGGACTCCTCCAAGGTAATTTGTTTATAACGAATAATTGTCCTTTCGATTTGAAAATTTTATTTATTAATAATGTCATCACCAATTTAATTATTTTTATGTTTAGTAAATGGCCTCCCCGATACAATGCCAAGTATGAGACATTGGCCAAACCCCATGACCTCGAATTCATGGCGGTAGATTAAAAAAGTTGGTTTTATGAATTAGCAACCTCTCATGTTTGGCTATGGGATGAAGTAAGTACTGTACTTAATTTTTTAATAATCCATGTTCTAAATTTTTGTTAATCTTAACGTGAAAAAGGTACTTTGTTTGCTGACCTATAATTTTTACAATACATTTGCTTTTGTTTTGTTTATGCAGCACATTGACGTTGCTTTTTACTACTTGAGGAAGAAGATCATGCAGTTCCCTGAATTAGTACAACGAAAGGTGACAACGGTAGACACGTTTTTTTAGTGCAAAGGTTGGTGCATTGTGGCGTGTCTACCAGAAATCACCAGATACGTTTGATTGGGGATTGTGTGATTCTTTATTCAAGATCATACTTGGCGTGTGCGTCCAATGTGAATCGTCATGGTTTGAAGTTAACACTTTGCTAATACCAATATACTTGGCTGATCTGAAACATTAGGCATTAGTAAAGCTCGATCTGACGAACTGGACCATTGAGGTGTATGACTCTCTTCAGCATGAAGGCCCTCACAATTTTAAGGTCTGAAAAGCATTGGAATGTATGTCTAAGTTCATTTCATTGCTGTCTGATAGAATAAGTTTGTTCGAATTCAAACCAAGAAACTCTGGGAATTTACCCAATACCGGTCACCATCATGAAAGATATCCTTCAACAAGCCAATGGGTTAGTTAAAGTATTGAAAATGTTTTCATACGACAATCTTAACTGTGATGCTTATGTGAATATTTTTTTCATTCTCATTCGTGCAATAGGAGTGACTGTGAAATGTTTATAATTAAATATGCTGAATGCTTGATAGAAGGGATGGATGTCAGTTATTGGGTAATTCAGGGATGCATGCAAATCTTTTGGGAGTGGCTAACTTGTTATTTGTGGTGCCATGCCAAGCGCAAGATTGAACTAACTTTCGAAAGTGAGGATGATGAGGATATGGACTTTTAACATTTTAACTAATATTAATTTTTTTTTGGGCTTTACCATACTGTAAATAGCCCCATTGTTTTATTCATAGTATACTATATATATATATTTTTTTTTTTTATGTATATGGTATATTATTGTAAACTGTAAAAGTTAACATGACAAATTAACCGTAGGCAAAGCGGTAACAAATGAAATGACCAGGTGGTCATAACAGGAATGACATTTACTGTAAAATGCCAAAAAATGTTAGATTATGTGGTTGTTTTTTTTTTTTTTTTTTTTTTTGTTAACTCCAATTTTTAATGACGTGTTACATCACCCGTGTGTATTTTACAATACAGGTAGATCCATAAAGGAATCTTAAATTCTTTTTGTTTCACCATACGGACAGAGGTCATAACTGTTATGACTAAGTGGCCATAACAGGAATGACCTTTACTCTAAAATGCCTAAAAATGTTATCTTGTGTGTCAATTTCTTAATTTTTTTTAAACTCCAAAAAATGACGTGTTATATCATCCGTGTGTATTTTAAAATACAGGTTGATCCAGAAAGCAATCCTAAATTTTTTTGTTTTACCATACGGACAGAGGTCATAATAGGAATGACCTTTACTCTAAAATGCCCAAAAAATCAGGAAAGTCCATGTTTCTGGAGCATTAACATTACATCTGACACCTAATTCCATAAACGCACATGATACGTACTTAGAATTAAGGACATAAATTTTTAATGTCAATTGTGCATAAAATGTTCTACAATATAAAGGTAAAATGATTGATAAAATCATCACATAACTGAACTGGGAGTTGTTAATGATGTCTGGGACCTTGTTGTTGGACGTATGCGTAACGGTACTGAGTTAGTACAGGTTTTTCAGTTGTGTCCATAACCATTACATCTACCACACCGAATAGTCTCATGTTCTTCACCTTGGGACAAAATCCTATGAACTCGTGGCCTTCCGGGACGACGCTTTGTATTGGGAGGATTGACAATTTGTGATCTGACTTCTTTCGAAACATCCCAGTCCTCTGCGCTGCCAATTGGATGGACTACAGGTGCATAGCATGCATATAGATAATATTTCGTGTAGTAATTAGAGCAATAATTGTATGGATCAATTCGTCGGTGGTTACAGATGACCATTGCATGAGGGCAATGAATTTGATCGACCTGAAATCGTCAGCAAGTGTAGGTCATTTTGCTCATATCGACAATCCATGTTTGGGCAGCATTGTTGGTGACGGCGTACTCAAACTGGTCAGCTGACCGAGGTTGTAACAAAGGGAAGTTTAAGAAATTAGTTTATTCGAAGTCATTTTCAACATTAGGGCAATGTCAGTTATAAAATTACCGATCATAACAAAAATTTACGTATACTGTACGTCATGATGTGGTCGTTATCACATATCGTTACTATTAGTCCCAATGAGAAGTTTGTGCGAATCAGTTTCTCTGCCTTGGGGGCCAGTTTCGATGTTATTTTTAAGGCCTCTTCACGTCTCTTGACAAACCATCTTTGTACTAGTTCCCTCAACCATTCCACCAAGAATCCAACTGGCATTAACCTGGCTTTCCGATCCACACTGTTAAATGACTTTGTAGTGTTGGTTGTCATGATTGCATACCTCCGTCCGTTGAAGTATGCTCGCGACCACTTTGTAGGATCTGCCTGCACAAGGTATCAGTGCATGTCGGGGTTACGACTATGGATGGATTCCATATGACGCTAGTGCTCATTTACAAGATATGACCTTGATGCACCATCAAAATAGGTCTTCAAAGGGCCTTTGAAATCTTTGTACCTAGTCTACAAGTTTCCAGCCAAGTGTTGGAAGCATATCCTGAAGGCATAATCTGGATACACAATGTTGACTGTATATTCGATACCCTTATCCCTATCAGCCACAATAGCAAGAGACTCTCGCGTGCCGATTGAATCCCTTAGCTTTTCGAAGAACCATTTCCATGATTCATTACTTTCCGACAGAACGATACCAAATGCAAGTGGAAATATGGAGCCATTTACGTCATGACCGCATGCTGCAAGCATCATTCCTCCAAACCTAGCCTTTAGTGCTGATCCATCACCAACAATTACTGGACGGCATCAAGGCCAACCATGCTTCGAAGCACTAAGCACATGTAGAAGTATTTTAAACAATTTTCTGAGTCTGTCTCAATGTGAATGTCGAATGCATGATTTTTTCCCTTAACCATTTCAGCCCAGGCGGGCATAACTGTAATTATTAAAACATAATTACCATGTCGTAAATATAAAAGTTATTACGCCAGTCGTTAACATATAACCGGATAAGGGAAATTACCTTTGTATGACGCTGCATCATCGCCCCTCAGGCTGGTTAGTGCAGCTTCCTTCCCTCGTCATGCTCTAAGATAATTAAAAGACACTCCAAATTCGTCATGCATGTTTCACATTATTTCTTGAGGTATATATGAGGTATTAGTTAGATCCAAGTATTTTGTCTTAACACACTCCCCAATCATCCAACTCTTGGCTTGATGATGATGCCCTTGAACGATTTCAATTGAACAAGTATGGACGTCGTCGTACCTCTTCACAACAAACAATTCACTACCTCTCATCCTAGTCACACGCAATTTCCATGGACATCTCTCATTATCTATACACATCACGTGTAATAAAGTAGAGTTCGACCTCTTCACCTTGAATTGGTAGTGTTTACTCATGTCATCGTGATGAAGATGGTATTGCAGTAACTTTTGTTCTTAAAAATACAATTTATGCACATTGTGACAGGTGTAGAATTAACAACAACTACTAAGCAAGATAAACTGTCACTACTAGGTACATTAACAGATTGAGTTCTAGTAGTATTGACAATAAAATGGGCTCTAATGCTTGCTGCGATACTCTTCTCATTTGAATGACGAGCAGCATTCGCAACATTCAATTCCCCGGCATTAGAATCATCATGGTCCATGCATAAGTCATTGTTCAAAAATTGATGTTGCTTTTCAATTCCATCTTCAGTGTGCAAATCCAGACCTAATGTGGGAAAAGGGATATGAGGAGGACGAGGAGGAAGGATGATCAGACTATTGTCATTTACAAGTTGCATGGCTTCATCACTCTGTCCACCCTCCCTAGAAGGTTGAATGTCTATGTGGTTGCTTTTCCCTACCTCCGGTGGCATCGCTTCGGCCGCAGACTCATCCAATATATCGATACTAATTGGAAATTTGCTAAGCACATGAACATCCTTCTTCTTCAATTGTATGTAGAATTTAACGTCAGCATCACACTGTATCCTCACAGGAGGCATTCCAGGTTCAACAATGTATCTCATGACTATAGTCTTGTCTAGGCCCCTAATTCCAATAATACTTCTGACCAACTCAATAAGACCAACATATGTTGCAGTAACGGGCACCAATATTCCCGTCATTTCGCCACCAACATATCTCAATATGCCGTCCCATTGACCATTATACTTGACGAAAACACAAACCTCATCCATTCCTGAATGAAACAGTAACAAGTTAGTCAATATTATATTTACGTTACAAAGGAAGGGAAAATGATGACATATATAGAGAGGTGACTTATATATCAAAATTGGTCACAATGAGAATGACCAGATGGTCATTATGAAAATTACCAGTTTTGTTCAAATCTCAAATGATGGGCGAAACAAAAGTTAGGCAAATCCATGTAATTTCCCCATTATACACAACGTATGACAACTCAAATTTCTGTTTTAAAACCCATGTTGTTTCATCAATTTCTATAGATTTTCCATTCGCACATAGGTCATAATAAAATTGACCTTTTGGTCATTATGGAAATGACAATTTTTGTTCAGCTCTCAAATATGATCAAAACTTCAATTTGTCGTTTAGAACCCCAGTTGTTACTCATGTTAGTGATTATGACAATGACCATTTGGGTTAGACTATCAAATGAAATGCAAATAATTTTTTTTTTTTTTGTTATGGTCAAAATCATGACTTCCATTTGGTAAAAATATTATCGACCGACTTGGTCATCAGTTTGATGACCAAACGGTCATTATGTTGTTTACCGTTATTAGTTCAGGAATTTTTTGGTGACGAGAAATATTACAATAAAAGACCACAAAACACATGAAATCTATCATACTACCCATAGGTGCTACAGGAGACCGATAACTTACCCTCAAAAGTTTAACAGAGAATCATTTTTTAGAATAATATTCAAAACGCACACCCATTTAAAGCATATAGTAACAAATAAAACTAAATAACAAGCAACATTACCTCAGATTTGCTAATTGGAAGTGGGAAGAGCTCTACTCAAATGGACTAGGAGCAGATCTGGACTTAGAGTGAGAGGGTGAGTTTAATAGAGTGAACAAAGATGGGGAGAGATTTGTCGGACTTAGAGTGAGCATAGATCTATGGGTAATGGTGCAGAGACAGTTCGTGAGGCTTTAGTGAGAGAAAAATGAGGAAAGAAAAAATTAAAATTTAGAAATACTATGACTTATATATTGTGGGTGGGGGGCCGGGGGGAAGGGGGGGGGGGGGGGGAAGTGGGAAAAACATCAATTTAGGGTTGGCTAAGGACATATATGTCTTTATACATCCACCTAAAAAGGGATTCATGACGTGATAGTGCTATTTATGAAAGGAAAAAAATCAATGCTATTTTTAATAATAAAAAGTGTACAGATGCTAGTTTTAAAATTAACCCCAGAAAAAAATCAAAGTAAACAGCTAAAATCAATTTTGTATGACATCATTGGGTTTGATTATATGAGATATCTATAGTTAATTAGTTAGCTGGTTTCAAATTTCTACGTACAGGGCCCTGGCTTTTTGACCAAAATTGTCTATATTTGACAATTCTGCATATATGGATTTATTTATTCAATTAAACATATAAGAACATTCTTTTTGAATAATATATGGATTTATTTATTATCCAATTAAATATATAAAAAAACTTTCTCTAGAAATTCTTTTGAATATTACTCTGTCTTTTTCAGCACTCCGTGGTTGTATGGGCAGTTGTTACTGCTGTCGTCCAATTCCTGAGTGGGTGGAAAAAAAAAAAAGTTGTGTCGACTTTGTTGAAGATTACATGAAACAGTTACGGATGTCTACTTTTTTAGCTGCCGAAGAAAAAAAGTTAAACAAAAATTTATTAATTATTATTCTAGAAAACTTGATTAGAAATCGAGTTACTCTTGGATCTTAGACCATCTCTTATGCATTTATTTATCACAAAATTATAAAAATAAATATCATCTTAATTTATGTTCTAATTTGTGCTATATTTTTTTTTCTTTTGTCATCATTACTATACCTTTAATAATTAAAAAAAAATGAATTTTTAGTATTTAAGAAAGATAAAAAAAATAAAAAAAATTCGTAATGAATTACATGAAAACGTTAAGATAACAATATCAATAAAAATCAAATGTTAAATTATATCGTGTTGCAAATTTTTCAAATGATATTAGCATGTGAAAAATTTGGTATAAAAGATAGAAATCAAATGGAGAGCACTTTTTGAACATCTTTTTACTTCTCAAATATGACCATTAAGTGATTTTTTTTTTATATAATTTTTCTGATTAAAGAAATTTTAGTAGGAATAAAGTATATAGGAAATTCAACAAGCTAACTATATATACGTACTTTTAACTAGTGTAATTTACAAGTCATGATGATTTGCGAAAGTAGGTAAAAACTGTGCATTCACATTATCTAAAGCATTTTTTATAATCATCAAAATTCATATATGTCTGTAATAACTTTGAAAACATAAGGGACAAGTCCATTCATCATCTAGAAGATATGTAAAATTGAAAAATTCTAGGCACTTTCCATTCTTTCCATCTCTTCTTAGCCATATGTGTACTCACCAACAAATCTACCCAGAATTCAATGACTCTCAACATAGTCGGATACACCAGTGGTTATTGCCTCTCTCTTAGCCTAATTTGTTTATCGGTAAGTCATAATTGTCGCAAAAAAGTTGTTACGGGGCACTTTTTTTTTTTGGTGATTTCCTCCTCCTCTTTGAGCATATATATGATATGCTATTTCTGTTGATTTGACACTATTAAAAAAAATCTCACACATATCCCGGCTTAAATATTTTTGTATATTTTTATAAGATTTTATTTTATAGAGACTTTTTTTCCTTCAAATTTCTTTATTAAATTTATTTTCTCAAATTTTAAACATCTTTTTCCTTCTCAAATATTATCCTTAAGTGATTTTTTCTATATATTTTTTCAAATTAAAAAGATTTTAGTAAGAATAAAGCATATAGGAAATTCAACAAGTTAACAGTATGCAACTAATAAAATTTATAACTCATGATGAGAAGGTAAAAAGTGGAAATTTAAGATGCCTTTTGAATTTACTAATATAGAATAAACAATAATCTAGAATCTTTGAATTTAAGATTTTTTCCAATCAAACAATTAAAGATATTTTTACATAATTTGGTCCATGATGAGAATATATGAGCATATAAAGTTTGAACATGAACCTTACGATGAAGAAACTTATTTCTCTTTCAGAAAAAATGATGGAACAATTGAATACTGTAATGAGTAGAGAAAGACTAGTTTATATATACATATTTACGTATTTATAAACCCTAATAGATTAAAGTGAACTTTTAGCCTTTAGAAACGTTAAAAATGAAAGTATCATATTAATTTAATCATGTCATAAAGTCAAGATAATCACCAACAAAATCCAAATTTTAAATTTAGTATTGACTATATCTTGAAATCAAAGGTAGCCGTTAACTAAGAAGTTGTTTTTTCATCCTAATCTAAAAACGTATTATCAACATAACAGTTTAGAACTACATTGGAGATGCGGAAAAAAAAAAAAAAATTCAAATGTAAAAAACAACATTAAAACAACACCAAGTCAATTTCTACACGACATCATAGAGTTTTTATGAGCTCTAAAATTAGTTGGTTGGCTTTAAAATTCTAAACGCACTGCTTCATACAAATTTAGATATTTTTGACATCGTTAAGTTTGATCATGACATCATTGTTTTGCTACGAAATTTGGATAAGATAGATTTTTGGATGATTATTCTACTGTTAAATTGTCGAAAATTAAGTTAGCTAGTATCCAGAAATTGGAAACTTTGATTTCCAGATTTATTGCATATTTGTGCATTTTTTTATGTTCTTAGTATGGTTAGTTTCTCTTAAATTTATCTTAGCATCAATATTTCTTGAGCTTGAACCCAATTTTATATAACAAAGTTATCAATGTTTTAATATCCGAGAAATTTTTGCAATGCTTTTTAAAGACTTTAAGGATTCTGTTTCTTGAAACTTACTCTCTATTTCACCGAAAATTGCCTCCCACGAACACCCCTTTAGAGGTGGTGTTAGGTGATGGTTTGGAACAATTGGAAGAGAGTTTAACAGTACAAATGATGGTGGAAATTGATCATCAAATGGTAGCTCATCGCATACACATGTGGAGGGCATGTTGGGTGCAACCATCTAAATAAAATCTAATTTTTTGTGTTCTAGTTTTCTCTAAATTTTCTAGCCATTTTTTTTGTTTACATGAATTATTGGTTTTTTTATTTATTTTTTATTTTTTTTGCTACAAAAAGAAAATAAAAAGAATAATTGGTTTTGAAAACTTTTATTTTAATGGAGTGCGCTTCAGATTTTGTGCCAAAAAAATTATGTTTTGAAATGAAAAGGTGGAACAATATTTTTTAATAAAAAAATTATATGGCGTTGTTAATGGAATTGTTTCTTGACGTACATAAATGTTATAAGGGAGCATTTATCATTTTTCGATTTTTTTAGAATTAAAAAATATATATCCTATTAGAAGTGCCAATTCTATTGGGTTACGCGGGCCAAATGCATGAAGCCTGATGGCACGGAATGTGACAAAACGGTTTGAATACGGCAAGACACTATGTTTAATTTGGCAAGAGTAAGCACGATATATCGGATGCGTCAAGTTGGACATATATCTTTAAGCTTGTTAGATTGTGATGGCACGTATGATGACAAGCACGAGTATATGTCAAGTACAAACACAACCAATTAGACTTGATGGACCAGCATGACAATCTGTTGGACACCGTAGACCAACACAACTAGCTCTTTATTTTATTTTATTTTATTTTTTATTGTTATGCACTTCTTATTAGTAGTTTGTAATTAAGTTTTGAATAACATGTGTAACATAAGGCCACCAACTTCTCTGAATTTTTCTTAGGCTTGAAAATTCGTTTCATTCTCTTGATTGATTGACTTTCGTGAGTATATTTTCTTTATATTACTATTTTATTTTCCATATATCTTTTAACAGCTTCTTTTTGTCTTTGAATTTGGCTTTTCAGAGTTTAGTCCCAAATACGCGAAAATTGAAGGTGGGCAAATTGTAATAACTAGCTTTTTACGATATTACGATTTCCTTTTTAAAGGAATTTAAGCTGTACCATGAAGGTATTTATGGAGAAACCTGATTAGGGTTTTTATCAAATTTTGTGAGTTCTTATGATTTTATAAAACTCAGTAATGGATTGCTTAGTCAAGCATATAGCTTTTTGAGCAAAAAGGTATAATAAAAAATTTATGATTTAATGTTGGTCAAAATTTCACCAGAAAAGTCAAATGTATGACGGTATTGTAGTATGACAAGCAGCATGGAAAATATACAGCGAAAAACCATCATTACGGATAAGATAGTAAGAATAAGATTCAAAACCACTATAGAAAAATCAAGCAAATTATTTAGGAGAATAAGGGCTAAATGGCTTAAACCTATAAGCAATATTTTTACGCAGTCCATTTATACACAGATGAATTCTGGACTGCAGTCCAGTATAACAGTACTGTTATTAGTTGAGAACAGTATTAGAAATATCTGTATTAGCATGAAAATGGACTGCATTTTAAGAGAAAAGCCAAATAAGACCTAAGAGTGAGGACACCTCATCTATGGATAATTAAAGGATTTATGGAATTAAGGAAAATTAGGGAAAAAAATACTTACTTGCTCTCCAAGACAAGCTAATGGCCGGCCACCTCACAAGGGCATGGAGCAAATATTTTTGTCTCAAAGGCTAATAAGCAATTTTTGGATTAAAAATAAATTAATTATCACCTATAAATAGGTGATGTGGGGGGAGGGGGGGGGGGGGGGGGGCGCTCATTTTGCTTCACATTATGTGAAAATACCCCAAAACTATGCCAAAATCTCACCTCACCTTCTCCCCCCTTAGAAAGCCGAAACCATAGATAGATAGAGAGAGAGAGAGAGAAAAAAAAAAAAAAAAATAGGAAAGTGGTGGTCTGAAAATTGGAAACATCAAGCTAGTGGTGGCCGAAAATTTTGGGAGAACTCCAAACTAGGGGAAAGCCGGTTTTGGTAGAAAGCAAGGGGGAAAAAGTTTGGATCAAAACCTAGCACCAACCGTTGTGTTGATTAAGGTAATCCTCATTGGTTCCCTACGCTTTTCAAATTGAGCTTTGATTGGAGATTTATGTGTATTTCCAATGTTGGATTGTAAGAGCATAAGCTCAATTTATTTCCTTATGCCCTAGTTTAGATTTTTTTAGATTTGTGCTTGATTAGGTGTTAGGTGGTTTTGATTTTTGTTATTATGCATGATTATGTGGTTATGGTTGCATGATGTTAGGGTTTTGCATGTATATTTTATGATGTTAGTTATATGTCCCCAATGTGCCTAAGAAGTTGTAGGCTATGCATGTTGTTGAATGAGTTAGGTTGTTAGCTTGATTGATGTATGATTATGCAAACCCAATTTACAAACCCTAGCTTGGTGCAAGAACACCCAAGGGTTTGCACGTGTATGTATGGATGTATGATGATGAGGTTTTATGTTAGAAAGCACTGCATGATTGACTTAGGCTCACGGTTGCGACCGTTTGAGGTAGTGTGCGCATAATTGGTACGTAAAAATGGATATAAGAAAAAAACTGCCAGTTCGGGTAAAACTGGACAGTTTACTGGAAGGACGGTTTTGAGGCCCTTAGAGGCCGAATTTGGAAAAACTTAAAACATGAAAGTTGTAAAGAAGGGTAATTCCTAGGGTGGGTTTGTGAACAGTTTTCAAAAATAAGGCCCCAGTGGCCTTTGTTTTCGCAAAAATCCGAACCTGGTCATGCCAGACTTCATGCACAGCTAGGCAGGTTCAACAAGGGAAATGAGTGGGTTAGAGACCGAACTGGGTTTTAAGTAAAACACAAAAGTTGTAGGGTTTTTCAAGGTCTAAAACTTTAATGAAGAAAACTTTTTTGGATTCAACACAGATTTTTAAATAAAATTAGATTCCAAAAACTGTGCAGGAAACAGAAAATTCCTGCACAGGATTTTCTAAAACGGTGCAAGAAAAGGACATTCCTGCACATACACTAATAAATTGGTAGTGAGAAACTGTTCCAAAGGCATTTTTCAACACTTAACAATTTTTACAAGCCCTACTCAAAGAGTTACAATTTTTGGTAAAAAGGATAAAGTTGAACAAGTATTTTTGTATATAAAGAAAATGAACAAGGAATACTAAGTTTTTCCAAGACAAGAAAAGTAAGTATTGGACCACAAGTTGTCTTAATAACTTGGTAACAGTATGGCAACCAACAGTAACCTGGAAGGACACCCAAGTTACTGGATTGTGCCCAAAGCCCAAGGTTACCTATAGTAACCCAATAGAATATAACTTAAGAGTTTGGACTTTAGCAACCCAATAAGTTTGACCCAAGTTTGACTTAGGCTCACACCAAGGGTTATCCAATGTAACCTAACAAGATACTAAGTATGTTAGTTGGGCCTAAAACTCAGGGTTACTCATAGTAACCTAATGGGATATGGATTAAAAGTAATAAGGCTTAGACCCAAGATTAAGAATGGTAACCTAATACTATTCATGTATGCTTGGGCTTAGTACCCAAGGTTACTCTATGTAACCTAACAAGTTATGATCTAAGTATGATAGGCCATAAACCTTAGGATTACTTGTAGTAACCAAGTAAGTTATCAAGAGATGTGTGGGGGACATATAACTAAGGTTATGTATGGATGCTGGTTAGGTAACCAACATTTTATGGTTATGGTTTATAGAATCCTTACCCTATGTCCTTTGTAATAACAGGAGGTAGCCTGTTGTTGCAACCTGACTTGGAGCAACACAGCATAGGACATAGCATACGAGGTAAGTACAACTCTGCCTACAGCATAGGCTGATTGTTTGTTTACTTGCCTGATGTGTTTAAAGTATATGCGATGATATGATATGATGTATGATGTGTTTAGAGTTTATGAAATTATTATGATATGGTTATGATTTAATTATGTGTGGCATCATGAAGCATATTCACCAATTCATATGATAAGAATAAGACCAAAGTATGGAATGATGAAAATTAAGTATGATGGCAAGCAAACTTGCCTTGTGTCATACCGACCCGCATTAGGTCGGGTTTGGTCTATGGTTTGAGTTGGACTGGGCTGGCCGCCCCCAACCACTCCATAGCTGCGCGCCACGGTACGTACACTTATGTTATGTAAGGGGCCCATTAGTATGTTAAGCTAAGAAAGAATAAGAAAGCATAACGAAGCATAAATGGTTCATGCATGATTATGATTTGTGTCGCGGATGTCAAAGTTGTACTTGCTGAACGAAAGCTCACGTCTTACGTCTATGCTGTAGGTAAGCAACCTAGCGGCAATCTGTGATGCAAGGTGGTGGAGCATGGCACTGCTAGCTGTGAAATATGGGAGGGTGGCCGCTACGCGTTTTGTTTATTTTATGTGTATTCCTTTCTATGTTCAAAGGATTTTATTTAGTAAACATTTATAAGTACGTAAGTATTCGTGTGAGTTCGTGCCATATAAAAAAAAAATTCCGCTGATTACGTAAGTAAGTATGTAAGATAAGATATGTACAATAGCGGCCTGCATTAGGCGGGTCATTACAGAGTTGGTATCAGAGCGGTTTCCTGCCTTCCGATTTCATAGTCTGCCTGCCATCGCCATTGTAACGACCCGCCTAACGTGGCATTTACAGTTACTTATCTTATCTTACTTATTTACTTGGCGAAAAAAAAATGGAATAAATTTTTTTTATTTTTTATTTTATATATAACTTAAATCTTGAGAACATACTCATACCATACTTACTGGTATAAATATGTACACATATACATATATATAGATGAACTGAATACCAAACTCGTTTCGGTACATACAACATTTTATGTTAACTGTCAAACATAATTAAAATAAAACGCGTAATGGTTCCGATCCCAAGATTTCACAGGTAGCCTTGCCACGCTCCAACGCCTTGCATCAAAGATTGCTGATAGGTTGCTTACCTACAGCATAAACGTAAGACATGAGCTTTCGCTCAGCAAGTTCAACTATTGTCCCGCAAAACATTTCATAATGGAACAATGCATGAACCAATTATGCTTTCATGATGATGTCTTATGCTTACATATCCTGGGCCCTTACATAACATAAGTGTACGTACCGTGGCACGCAGCCATGGAGTGGATGGGGCGGCCAACCAGATCCAACTCAAACCATGGACCAAACACGACTTAACACGGGTCGGTATGACACAAGGCAAGCTCGCTTGCCATCATACTTGAAATCTTTCCTTAACTTGTTCTTAAAATAGTTTTCTTCTTAAAAACAGTCTTTTACAACAGTTTCTTACTTGAAATTGGGTTCTCATTTTTACCAAGTGATTTATCTTTAGTGAGCATGCTTCATGATGCCACAATGATAAAACATAAATCATACGTACTACATCATCAAGGAATAAATCACATGCACTATATCATACATGCATAAGCTTAACATCACATAAGCAGTAAAACATTTTTCGTCTATGCTGTAGGCGGAGTTATACTTACTGTTTACTCTAGGTCTTGGGTTTTGTCGTTCCGACAGGTTACCTCAAATAGGTTACCTTCCTGTTTCCAAAAAAAGGAAGTAAGAAAAGAATCATCCTATCTTACCATAAATTATTTCATTTAATGTTGGTATCTAATCAACATTATGTGTAACCCTAGTTATATGTCCCCCTCATATTCTTTTATGATATCCTTATTAGTTACTAAGTGTAACCTTAGGGCACATGTCCCAATAATAATTAAACAGTATCATGTTTAATTACTTAACGAACTTTGGGCTCAAAGCCCAATAGTACTTGGTATCTTATTAGGTTACTATTAGTAACCTAAGGTATAGGCCCAAGTTAGATTTGTATTTTAAAAAGCATGTTGGGCTACTAAGGCCCAACAATTAAAGTGATATCCCTTAAGGTTACCCTAAATAATCTTGGACTCAAGGCCCAACATACAATATTTGTTTTTTTAAATAACTAGGCCCAACAACATTAGGTAACCTATCCGATTACTATGTGTCTTACGTTAGGTTACCAATTATCTTAGCTTAATTTGCTTAATTCTTTCTTTTCTTACTAAACTGAGTTTGATTAACCATTTAAAACTGTTTTTAAATAAAACTGTCTAAGTTTTAAAGGTACTTGCTGAAAACAGTCAAATCGTCAATGTATGTGCAGGAATTTCCTGTGCATACACTGTTTTGAAATTTCTGAACCAAAGCTTACTATTATGATTCAGTTTTACTTTGAAATCTGTTTAGATTTTGAAAAAGTTTTCTTCATAAAGGTTTTAGATATTGAAAAACCCTACAACTTTTGTGTTTTACTCAAAGTTTAGTTCTCCCTTTAACTTATACTTTTTCCTTGTTGAATCTGCCTGGCCGTGTACATAGGTCTAGGTGGTCCAGGCTCGGGTTTTTTGTAAAAAAGAAGGCCTTCGGAGCCTTATTTTCAAAAAATGTCCTTATTGTCCCCTATAAATTTCAATTTCCTACAACTTTTCAGTTTTGAGTTTTCTCAAATTCGGCCTCTAAAGACCTCAAAATACCGTTTCCAGATCACTGCCCAGTTTTCACCCGAACTGGCAGTTTTGGTTTCGGTTCATTCTTACGTACAATTATGCACACCCTACCTCAAACGGTCGCAACCGTGAGCCTATATCCAGCATGCAGCATATAATCTAACGTTCTCACGATCATTCATTCTTTCTCAAACATTCAATCATTTATTAAAAACCCGTTTGGTGATTTTCACCAAACTTGGTTTTCTAGGGTTTTCTTGAACCCTAATTCATCATACAAACATTCAATTTCATAAACATTCATTCAACATCAGTTCTAAGCATATGGGGACATATAACAAACATCTAATGGTCACACACATAAAACACATAATTTCTAGAGCATACAATCCAAAACATACACCATACCATAACATAAACTTACTAAAACCTAAATCAAGCACATTCTAAGCAAACTAACTAAATTAAGGACATAATTGGTGAGCTTAAGCTCTTACAACCAAAATTGAAAATACACTTAAAATGGCTCAAAACTTCAATAAAAAGGCTTAGGGAAATTGAGAGAATTACCTCTAAACCGTGGAGATAATCTCAAGCTTGGCTTCCGAAATTTTTTTTCTAGCTTTCCCTCACAAAAATCCGACCACACACTCTTGGGTTTTGCTGTCTATAAGGTTCGGCTGAGAGAGAGAAAAGGAGAAGAAAAATGACCAAAGTTTGGGGGAATTTTCCAATAAAATGAGTCAAAAAGTCACCCCACCTCCACCTATTTATAGGTGAATTTTAATTTCTTTCTTGATTTATTTTTATTCTCTAAATTGCACTCCAAGCCTTACCAAAAAAATATTTGCCCAAAAGTCCCCAACAGATGGCCGGCCACTAAAGGCTTCCTTGAGCCCAAAATTATCTCTTTATAATACTTTCCAATTTTTTCAAAAAATCAAAAAATTACATAATTATCATGTGATGAGGTGTCCTCCACCTAGGGCTTTGTTTGGCTTTCTTTCTTAAAAACAGTCTATTTTCATACTAATATAATTATAACAAATATTGTTTTTAACTAAAACAGTACTGTCATACTAAACCACAGTCCAGAATTCATCTGCGTTTAACTGGACTGTGTATAGGTTTTTCTTAGGACTTAAAACTAATTAGTCCTTATTGTCCTAAATATTATGCTTGATTTTTCTAACATGATTTCGTACCTTACTCTTACTTATCTATCCGTGATGATGGTTTTTCACAGTATAATTTCCATACTGCTTGTTATACTACAGTACCGTCATAGTCATATGTTTGACTTTTCTGGTCAAACTTTGACCGATCAAGGTCATAAATTCTAATTTTTTTGCCTTTTTCCTTAAAAAGCATCATGTATAACTAAACAAGCTGTTTTGAGTCTTATTATGTTATAAGAACTCAAATATATCTGATAAAATCATATCAGACATTTCACACAATTATTCATTTTTTTCCTCAATGAGGAAATCATGAATCAATCAAAAAGGGCGGTTATTATAGCCACCATCATTGTAAGTTAAATTTTATTTTATGCATAAATATTTATTATGCAATTATGGTATGATAGATTAGTAGAGATGGACCCGGATCGAGTAGATGAGGACCGGGATGCGGCGTTAGTATTTTACGGGATACAGCCCTTATTATTTGATGAAACACGCCGAACAACGTCGTTAGCAGCATAGCTATACGATATGGAGTCGATATTTTGTATCTACCATATAGAGGCTCGTCTTCAGGTCTCGTTAGCTAGTAGATGCCTAGTATTGGATGCTAGGTTATGGTAGATGACGTTAGGAGAGCGAGCGATGCCTGGAAGGTCATGGGCAGATTTTCGTGCTCTAATGATTGCACGTTATGGGCCTCTACCAGACGAGGACGCCGATATGCCCTACCGTGATCCCTAGATCTACCACGACATGTACCTCGGGTGATATCTTAGTTATGTAGCTTATTGGCACGCTTATCCACACGAGTCTATGGGCCATTATTGTAGGAGATTTCAGGACGCTATGTTACCTTACGTCCCGCAAGATTTAGGTAGCCCAGAGTTGTAGGCGTTACATCTGCTCCGAGAAGGGTTACCTCCAGAGATTAGAAGATTTGTTCTAGCACCCATGGCAGGAATGACAGTGGGAAACATGATCGATGATATCATGGAAGACGAAATCATTGCCCACATGATGCAAGCTAATGCCTTTGTGGACGACTACCAGGTGCCCGTCGACGATGCCGGGATAGGGGAGCCACTGTTCGAGGCAGGTCCGTTATTTCCAGAGGACCCGATTCCAGCAGTTCCACTGCAGGAGATACCGCCACAGGAGGCAGAGGTTGACGTAGGCACCGATGATCTGGATCCTGCCAATTTTATGGCTACTCCGGAAGATCAACCCGAGGATCCCCTAGTGATCATCATCGATAGTGACGATGATGAAGAAGACATAGAGGAATAACCGAGGAAATGAGGGTAATAACACTGATTACCCAGTGTGCGCTAAATGTGGAAGGAAACACCCGGGAGTATGTAGAATGGGGACGAACGCTTGCTACCTTTGTGGCAAGGAGGGGCATTTTGCAAGGAATTGCACTCTGAATAACCAGAACCAGAACCCACCATACCCGAGCCGGAATGCAAACAGTCAGTTGCATGCAGTCCAAGCAAGGATCGTGTAAGAACCCGAAATTGTGATGAACCTATGATTTCCTTAGAGACAAGGAAAATCTAAGACTGAACCATGTATGTCGATATGAAGCTCATGATCTGAGTTGAATATCAGTATATGTTTGAGTTCTCGTTGAATTAGCTACGAGACTCAAAAATAGTTTGCTTAGTCACGCATGAGGCCCTTTTGAAAAAAGGAAAAAAATAGGACTTTATGATTTTTATTACGGTCAAAGTTTGACCAAGTTGACTTTTGTAATAACCAACCTGTTTGTAAACTTATGATTTCTTTCGTTAAGAATCAAAGTCTGTTTATGTGATAAGTATGATGTGTTTTCTAAGAATGATTGTTGAATCTTTTGCTGAAAGATTCGATAATATTAATTTAAGACTCTTTTGTTAAAAGAGGAAGTTGTGATTTATGACTCTATGTTAATAGTTTATAATTTTAAGAAAATCCTATACGCAGTTCAGATAGGTTTTGGACGTTGGTCCAGTTTAATTATACTGTTATTAGTTGAAAACAGTATATGAATATCCATGTTAGTATGAAAATGGACTGCATTTAGGAAATAAGCCAAGCAAGGCCTTTAAGGATGACACCTCAGATGACAAGTGTCATTGCCATGATTGGTCACCTTACAGGGACCAAAATACAAATATTTTATGTTTAGGGGTCAATTTGTAAAATTAAGAAAAGTTCATGATTTCGAACTTTTAGAAGTTAAGAAGTCTTAGAAGGCATAATCAAGCAAGAAATTTGATATTTGGAAATTTAGTTGTAATCGGCCAATTTACAGGGACTAAAGTGCAAACATTTTTGCCTTTAGGGGCCAATGTGTAATTTTGGGAAAAGTTGTGGACTTAGCAGCAAATATGTAAATTTTTGAACTAAGGACTTTTTAAGTACAGTTTCTTAAGTCAATTAAGTAATTGATCCATTTCAAGTTCGGTTAGCTTGATTGAAAATCAAGGAAGACAAGTTAAGATTGAATTGAATGACTTTAGTTAGAACCAATCACATTGTTCCATGTGTCACCATGGGAACCGGCCACATCATGGCCTTTTGAGCAAGGGATCTTGTTTTTGAGGAGCATTATGCAAATTAGAAGAATTTAAGTATCATTAAAAGTTGACAAATCATGCCCTAAGTTTAGTAACTAAGCACTTTGATTTGCTTGGTTGATTTTGGGTTATGGTTCAATTAGCAAAGTTAGTCCTATTTGGCACACTATGGCCGGCTACCATGAGGGAGAGACACCTCATGCTTGTAGCTTGGATGAGCCACCCTCCTAGCCTTGCTCCTTTGGCAAGTCAAGGCTTGCACAACTCATCACCCATGACCGGCCATAACAAGGAGACAACACCTCATGGCCTAGCTTTGGTGAACAACCTTCCTAGCCTTGCTCACTTGGCTAGCTAAGGCTTGCACAGCTCACCACCTAAGAACCGGCCATCATGAGCATTGGACACCTCATGTCCTAGCTTGGATGAGCAAGCACCTAGCCTTGCTCACTTGGCTAGCAAGGGCACTCACCACTCGCCACCTAAGGCTGGCCATCACTGGGAGAAGACACCTCATGCTTCTAGCCTTGGTGAGCAAGCCTCCCTAGCCTTGCTTACTTGGCTATTTGAGACAAGCATGGCCGGCCACCACATAGGGGGCATGAGCAAATATTTTGCTATTAAGGACCAATATGTAATTGTGAAAATAAGAATTTTATAAGAAAATTTGTGAGGTTGACATATCATGCTTCTAGAGTGGTGAATAAGCAAACTAGCTTTGCTTATTTGACTAAGCTACAAACTTGAGCTAGCATGCTTCTCCACATGGCTCTATGGCCGGCCACCTTTGGGGTTTTTTTTGAGCAAATATTGTGCTCTTAACTTAAGGACCAATAAGCAATTATGAAAATAAGGGTTCACCAAAAGTTGACACATCATGTTCTAGGTTTGATGAGTAAGCACATAGTCTTACTTGCTTGGCTAGCTAGATCAAGCTTGGTTCAACACCTCATGGCCGGCCATCACAAGGGAGAGGCACCTCATGCTTCTAGCCTTGATGAGTCAACCCCTAGCTTTGCTCACTTGGCCATCTAGAGCAAGGATGGCCGGCCACCACTCAAGAAGACAAGACCAAATTGGTTTCTTCCAAGGACTAAGGAGCAATGGTTGTATCTTTAGGGGTTAGTAGGCAATTTTAGAAACTTGTGCTTCATCTATAAATAGGTGAAGGCTCTCTCATTATTTTGGTTAGCCAACACAAACACACAAGCAACACAAACCCTCTAAACTCTGCCATAGAAGCCGAGCAAGGGAGGAGAGAAAAGAAAGAAGAGAAAACAAGAGAAAGAGTTTTCGGTTGATATTGAAAGTTTGAGGAAAGTTTCAAAACTCTAGCTTAAGGATTTTAATCCGTGGAACTTGAGGTAAATACTTGAATCCTCTAGTTCTTAATTTAAGTTTCAGTTAGGGTTGAGTATAAGATTACTAAGTATGAGCATGAGCTTAGTTTGTTAAGTTTTATGCACTATGGTTTAAGTATGCATGAGTAAGGATCAAAACTGAACGGTTTTTCTAATAACCATATTTTGAGGCTCTTTGAAGCCGAATTTGGAAAAAGTCAAAACTACAAAGTTGTAGAGAAGAGAAAATCCTAGGGGTCTACGCGGACAGTTTTTGAAAACAAGACCCCTAAGACCTTTGTTTTTGTAAAAACCCGAGACCAATTTATGAGTAATGAATATGGTCGAAAAATCTTCAAAGGAAGAAACAAGCAGGATAAGTACCGAATTGGGTTTTAAGTTAAAAACAAAAGTTGTAGGAGACTTCAAGGTCTACAACTTTTATGAAGAAATTTTTTCCAAATTTTAAGCAGATTAGTAAGAAAAGGATCAAACCCTATGAATTGGTTTAAAACCCGGTTTTGAGAACTCTAGGGTTTTACTAAATTTCAAAAAGGAGTTGAAATTTTAGGATTAGTGGTTTGTATTAAGTTAGCAACTAGAATTGTTATGATAGGATGATACTCATCCTATGATTTTGCTTGAAAACAGGGAAGCGACCTGTTTGAGTAAAGAATTTTAAATTCAAGGTGCAGTAAAGGTAAGTACAACTCCGCCTACAGCATGAACAAAACGATTTTGTTGCAGGTCATGTTTTTAAGAAATCATGTATTGATTTACATGATTTACTTATGTTTATGCTATGATATTATGCTATGAAGTTTATGTTATGATAAGTTATGTTACGATATTATGCTATGATATGTTATTTTATGGTATGATATGGTAAGTTATGTTACGATGTATTATGATTAAGATTACTTAATGTTATATGTTTGGCTATGTAACATCATGAAGCATGTTCACGAATATTAAATCACATGGTAAGAATAAGTTAAGTCATGAGACAGGGTAAGATAAGTTAATGTTATGGTGTCGTACCGACTTGCCACGAGGGCGAGTTTAAATAGTTTGGCCTACGGTTTGAATTGGACAGGGTTGGCCGCCCCAATCACTCTATGTAAACGATTAGTTTCATGGTTTGATTTGGTTTGGATTTGCCGCCACCAACCACTCCATGGCTATATATCACGGTACGTACATTTATGTTATGTAAGAACCAGAAAAGTATGCTAACCTAAGAAAACAGTAAGAAAGCATAAATGGTGCATGCATTAAGTCATCATGAAATGTTTTGCGGATTAAATAGTTGTGCTTGTTGAGCGAAAGCTCATAGTTCATGTTTATGCTGTAGGTAAGCGACCTACCGGCAATACTTGATGCAATACTGTGGAGAGTTGGTGCTGCGAACTGTGAAATGTGGAATGGACACCACCACGGGTTTTAGAGAATAGGTTTTTGTAAAATACATTTGTAAAGTGTGTTTTGAAGAAATGGTATGTTTTAAGAAAAGTTCAAGTATGTATGGCAAGCAAGTTGCCTCGGGTTGTACCGATCCGCGCTAGGTCGGGTCTGGTCCACGATCTTGGTACTCAGGTGAGTACGTATGAATATGTATGAAGATAAGTTAAGTTTTATGTATGAGAAGAAGTATGGAACTAAGTCAAGTTTAAGTTTGAAGAGTAAAAGAGTTTTAAAATAAAGTTTTAAAGAAAAAATTTTACTCTGAAATTTTCAGTAAGCTTAAAGTAATAAGAATCAAGTTAAGTAAGTAAGTAAGGTCACGCCCCCGCATCTACGTAGTCACCCCCCTACGTAGGTGGTGTAAGTCGGGGCGTCACAGATCGAAGGACCCTCGATCACACAAGGCAAATTAGAGGCTCCTGAACCCTAAGCCAAGATTTATGCCTATACAAAAGGAGATGCCGAAGCTGGGACTTCGTATGTGGTAACATGTCAGATCTCTATTGTCACATATGATTCTATTGTCTTATTTGATTCTGGTGCCACTCACTCATTCATATCTATGGAGTTTGCCCAGAAATTAGGAAGAGGTGTGGATAGTTTAGAACAACCTCGCAAAACCTCTTTGCCATCCGGAGAAATTTTGTGGTCCAATTTTTGGATGCGAAATACTTCCGTAGTCATCTGTGGCAGAGAATTGTTTGTAGATCTCATCGCAATCAAGCTTCAGGATTTCGATGTGATCTTAGGAACGGATTTCTTAGGCAAGTACAACGCTAAGATTGACTGCCGAAAGTGTTGTGTTACGTTCAGCCTTTACGGTGAGGAAGAGTTTAATTTCTACGGACAGTCTCGGAGCTCAGCGACTAGGCTAGTTTCGGCAATGAAGGCTCGGAAAATGTTAGCTAATGGATGCCAAGGATATTTAGCTAACATGGTGGACAAAGATCGAGAAGTGGAGTGAACACCGGAAGATGTTCCTATTATAAAGGATTTCATGGATATCTTTCCGAAGGACTTACCAGGACTTCCGCCAGAACAGGAAATTTCTTTCGAAATCGAATTGTTGCCTGGAGCTGCACCAATATCGAAAGCGCCTTACTGTATGGCACCCACCGAGCTTTGAGAGCTTCAAGTGCAGTTACAGGAACTGCTTGACAAGGGATTCAACCGGCAAAGTCAATCTCCATGGAGAGCGCCAGTTTTGTTCGTTAAGAAAAAGGATGGATCGTTGTGCAACAAGATTACCATCAAGAATAAGTATCCCCTCCCGAGGATTGATGATCTTTTTGATCAACTCAGGGGAGCAGTAGTATTTTTGAAAGTCGATCTGCGATCAGGTTATCATCAGCTCAGGATTAAGGAGTCGGATATTTCCAAAACGGCTTTTCGAACACGATATGGGCATTATGAGTTTTTGGTCATGCCGTTTGGATTAACTAATGCCCCAACTGCTTTTATGGACCTTATGAACCGTGTGTTCAAGGAGTATTTAGACAAGTTTGTTATTGTCTTTATTGACGATATTTTGATTTACTTAAGGTCCAGGGAGGAACATAAGCATCACCTTAGGTTGGTGATGGAGACGTTAAGACGGAATCAGCTTTACGCCAAGTTCACAAAATGTGAATTTTGGCTAGAAAAAGTTCATTTCTTGAGTCATGTGGTTTTAAAGGAAGGAATTTCTGTAGACCCTGCAAAAGTGGAGGCGGTCAGTACATGGCCGGTACCCAAAAATGTTACGAAAATAAGGAGCTTTCTTGGTTTGGCCGGAAATTACCGATGTTTTGTCAAAGGATTTTCCAAGATTGCTGCACCACTAACAGCCCTTACCCGAAATGGGAAGAAATTTGAATGGACCCAGAAGTATGAAGAGAACTTTCAAGAGCTCAAAAGGAAGCTGATTAGTGCTCCGGTGTTAATAATTCCCGATGTAGATGCAGGAAATTTCATGATTTATTGTGACGCTTCTAAAAGTGGATTAGGAGCTGTCCTGATGCAAAATGGGAAGGTAGTAGCCTATGCCTCACGACAACTAAAGGTTCACGAAAGGAACTATCCCACACATGATTTAGAACTCGCGATAGTAGTTTTTGCACTCAAGATTTAAAGACACTATTTATATGGGAATAGATGCGAAATCTATACTGACCATTAAAGTCTCAAGTATATTTTTACTCAAAAGGAGCTCAACATGAGGCAGCGTAGATGGCTAGAACTCGTAAAGGACTACGATTGTGAGATCATTTACCACCCTGGAAAGGCAAACAGGGTAACAGATGCTTTAAGTAGGAAATCAGTTGGGATGTTGATGTCTATTGGAACGTTGCCTAAGCCACTACAAAGGGAGATCTCTGATTTCAACCTGGAAATGATAACGGGGAAATTGTTTGTTCTGACACTCCAGTCCAATCTTCTAGAGTCCATTAAGTTGCATCAAGGAAATGATTCCTTTTTGCTAAAAGCATAACTTTTTGGTGGAAAGAACAAGGAGTTTAAGACCTATGCTGATGGTGTCATTTATTTCAAGGAAAGGATTTGTGTTCCTAACTCTGAATTTCTTAAGGACCAGATTATGTCAGAAGCACATAAGACACCATATTCAGTACATCCAGGAGCTTCAAAGATGAACAAGGATCTCCGAGAGAATTATTGGTGGCCAAACATGAATAATGAAATAGCAGAATTCGTGTCAAAGTCCCTAACTTGTCAGAAAGTTAAGGCTGAGCATCGACATCCTGGAGGAGATTTGCAGAAAATAGAGCTCCCTTAATGAAAATGGGAACAAACTACTATGGATTTTATAGTAGGACTACCCAGGACTGCAAGTGGGAATGACACGGTTTGGGTTATTGTTGATAGATTAACAAAATCAACCCACTTCATTGCTATTAAGGCCACATTTTTAGTGGAAAAATTGGCTGAAATCTACGTATCCCAAATCGTTAGACTGCATGGAGTGCCAAAATCGATCATTTCAGATCGTGATGGACGTTTTACCTCTCGATTTTGGACAAGTGTTCATAGTGCTATGGGGTCGA
Source organism: Ficus carica (assembly GCA_009761775.1). Lineage (NCBI taxonomy): Eukaryota > Viridiplantae > Streptophyta > Magnoliopsida > Rosales > Moraceae > Ficus > Ficus carica. Next base: position 119,789 of record VYVB01000504.1, read on the forward strand.
AATTGAAGTTCAGTACGACTTTTCACCCCCAAACTGATGGCCAGTCAGATGGAACCATCCAGACACTAGAAGATATGCTAAGATCATATGTTTTGGATTTTAAAGGAAATTGGGATCTGAAGCTGCCATTAATCGAATTTTCGTATAATAACAGTTACCACGCTTCGATTGGTATGGCCCCATTTGAAGCATTATATGGAAGGAAATGTCGATCTCCAATTCATTGGTAGGAAGTTGGACAGAAACAACTTCAAACAACGGATTTCATTAAGAAAACCTCTGAGGACATCAAGATGATCAAACAGATACTCGACATAACTTTTAGTTGACAGAAAAGTTATGCCGATAAACATCGAAGGCCTTTGGAATTCCAAGTTGGAGATTCTGTTTTCATTAAAATTGCTCCTATGAAGGGAGTAATGAGGTTTGGTAAAAAAGGGGAAGCTTAGTCCAAGATACACGGGACCATTTGAAATCCTTGAGAGGATTGGAAAAGTGGCTTACAAGCTTGCCTTACCACCAGAATTAGCTTCGATGCACAACATTTTTCATGTCTCGATGCTAAAGAAGTACGTACCAGATCCTTCCCATGTACTTAGTAAAAAACCAGTTGAGGTTCAAACGGACTTGACATACGAAGAGAAGCCAGTACGAATTCTGGATCGGGAAGAGAAAGTCTTAAGAAACAACACCATTCCTATGGTTAAAGTCTTATGGCGGAACCATAAGATGGAAGAAGCAACATGGGAGTTAGAAGATGAGATGAGAAAGAACTACCCCAGTTTGTTTTAATTTTCGGGGACGAAAATTTTTAAGGGGGGTAGATTGTAATAACTAGCTTTTTACGATATTACAATTTCCTTTTTAAAGGAATTTAAGCTGTACCATGAAGATATTTATGGAAAAACCTGATTAGGGTTTTTATCAAATTTTGTGAATTCTTATGATTTTATAAGACTCAGTAATGGATTGCTTAGTCAAGCATATAGCCTTTTGAGCAAAAAGGTATAATAAAAAATTTATGATTTTATGTTGGTCAAAATTTGACCAGAAAAGTCAAAGGTATGACGGTACTGTAGTATGACAAGCAGTATGTAAAATATACTGCGAAAAGCATCATTATGGATAAGATAGTAAGAATAAGTTTCAAAATCACTGTAGAAAAATCAAACACATTATTTAGGACAATAAGGGCTAAATGGCTTAAAGCTATAAGAAATTTTTTTACGCAGTCCATTTATATACAGATGAATTCTGGACTGCAGTCTAGTATAACAGTACTGTTATTAGTTGAGAACAGTATTGAAAATATCTGTATTAGCATGAAAATAGACTGCATTTTAAGAGAAAAGCCAAACAAGGCTTAAAAGGGGGGACACCTCATCAATGGATAATTAAAAGAATTATGGAATTAAGGAAAATTAGGGAAAGAAATACTTACTTGCTCTCCAAGGCAAGCTAATGGGCGGCCACCTCACAAGGGCATGGAGCAAATATTTTTGTCTAAAGGGATAATAAGCAATTTTTGGATTAAAAATAAATCCAAAAATAAATTAATTATCACGTATAAATAGGTGATTTTGGGGGGGGGGGGGGGGGGGGGGGGGCTCATTTTGCTTCACATTATGTGAAAATACCCCAAAACTATGCCAAAATCTCACCTCACCTTCTCCCCCCTTAGAAAGCCGAAACCATAGAGAGAGAGAGAGAGAGAGAAAAAAAAAAAAGAAGAAAGAGATAGGAAAGTGGTGGTCTGAAAATTGGAGAAACACCAAGCTAGTGGTGGCCGAAAATTTTGGGAGAACTCCAAGCTAGGGGAAAGCCGGTTTTGGTAGAAAGCAAGGGGGAAAAAGTTTGGATCAAAACCTAGCACCAACCGTTGTGTTGATTAAGGTAATCCTCATTGGTTCCCTAAGCTTTTCAAATTAAGCTTTGATTGGAGATTTATGTGTATTTCCAATGTTGGATTGTAAGAGCATAAGCTCAATTTATTTCCTTATGCCCTAGTTTAGATTTTTTTAGATTTGTGCTTGATTAGGTGTTATGTGGTTTTGATTTATGTTATTATGCATGATTATGTGGTTATGGTTGCATGATTTTAGGGTTTTGCATGTATGCTTTATGATGTTAGTTATATGTCCCCAATGTGCCTAAGAAGTTTTAGGCTATGCATGTTGTTGAATGAGTTAGGTTGTTAGCTTGATTGATGTATGATTATGCAAACCCAATTTACAAACCCTAACTTGGTGCAAGAACGCTCAAGGGTTTACATGTGCATGTATGGATGTATGTGTAACGACCCGCCTAACGCAGGCCGCTACCGTACATATCTTATCTTACATACTTACTTACTTACTTACGTAATCAGCGGAATTTTATTTTATACGGCACGAACTCACACGAATACATACGTACTTATAAACGTTTACTAAATAAAATCCTTTGAACATATAAAAGAATACACATAAAATAAACAAAACGCGTAGTGGCCATCATCCCATATTTCACAGCTAGCAGTGCCATGCTCCACCACCTTACATCACAGATTGCCGCTAGGTTGCTTACCTACAGCATAGACGTAAGACGTAAGCTTTCGCTCAGCAAGTACAATTTTGACATCCGCGACAAAAATCATAATCATGCATGAACCATTTATGCTTCGTTATGCTTTCTTATTCTTTCTTAGCTTAACATACTAATGGTCCCCTTACATAACATAAGTGTACGTACCGTGGCGCGCAGCTATGGAGTGGTTGGGACAGCCAGCCCAGTCCGACTCAAACCATAGACCAAACTCGACTTAACGCAGGTCGGTACGACACAAGGCAAGCTTGCTTGCCATCATACTTAATTTTCATCATTCAATACTTTGGTCTTATTCTTACCATATGAATTGGTGAACAAGCTTCATGATGTCACACATAATTAAATCATAACCATATCATAACAATTTCATAAACTTTAAACCCATCATACATCATATCATATCATCGCATATATTTTAAATACATCAGGCAAGTAAACAAACAATCAGCATATGCTGTAGGCGGAGTTGTACTTATCTCGTATGCTATGTCCTATGTTATGTTGCTCCAAGTCAGGTTGCAACATCAGGCTACCTCCTGCTATTACAAAGGACATAGGGTAAGGATTCTATAAACCATAACCATAAAATATTGGTAACCTAACCAACATCCATACATAACCTTAGTTATATGTCCCCCACACATCTCTTGATAACTTACTTGGTTACTACAAGTAACCCTAGGGTTTATAGCCTATCATACTTAGATCATAACTTGTTAGGTTACTTAGATTAACCTTGGGTACTAAGCCCAAGCATACATGAATAGTGTTAGGTTACTATTCCTAACCTTGGGCCTAAGCCCTATTACTTTCAATCCATATCCCACTAGGTTACTATAGGTAACTTTGGGCTCTGGGCATCTTGAACTTGCATCATCCAAGTTCGATCCAGCTCAAATTAATATTTCCAGAGTTAATCAAAGCCTAGTTTCCTATAAGTTGATGGTCAATCAACAATAGAAATTAAATAATCAAAACACTTAAATGAACAAGAAAGAAATTCGCTCATCATTCCAAAAAAAACTCAAATCATCTTCCAAATTTCGGGTCCATCAATAATCCCAGCTAAAGAAATTTAGCTTATGTTTAGGATTACAAAAACAAGCTTAAGTACATAATCCATGTTCATTAGAGAACAAAAATTAAATAAAATAATTCAAAGAAAGAGTAAGCAAGAGAAAAACTCTAAGTGGCTACATGGGTCCTTCTCGTCCTTTCCTTCTTCTTCTCAGCTCACTCTTTGAAAAATGAAGGAAATATGCCGAGCTCACTCTCCCTGTACTCTTTCCTCTTTCTTCTCTGTACTCTCCAAATTTCCCTATTTTCTAGCTCTCCCTCGACCAATGCGGTTGCCTCCAATTATACTAACTCTTTAGGGCATCAAAGAAGGCTCACATGCCTCCCAGCTGAGGTAGAAAAATGGTTCCCACAAATATGAGCTGTATTCTTTTTGCTCTTTCAAAATAGTGCCAGCTGGTGTTTCTTGTCTGTTTCTGCTACAGTTTACTGTTAAGGATTATTGTGAGATTGCTGCAGCATTTTTCGGATTAGATTCTTCCATTTTTAATTTTATTTCTACAATTCACACATGAATTAAAACACATATCAGCCCTCATTTGATCATATTTTTCTTCACATTTGTCATGATTTCAACCAAACACTAAACTAAGATAAAAAGTTCACACAAACATAAAACAAAGGAAAATATGCTAAAAATAACACAAATACTCTCTAAACCAACTACATTCAAGTCTAAAAGTGTCTAAGATAACTCTAACTCAAAGAGTTCTCACACCCCCAAACTTAGAACATTGCTCGTCCTCGAGTAATGACTCAAACAAAAGACAATAAACACAAACATTAAGAAATGACAATAACCAAAAGAAGTGATGACAATAGGAGATTTCCATCTTTCAGTCATAAAGTTCAAGAAGATATGCTATTTTCTTAGAGTTTTTATTTCTTTAATTAAACCACATGCCTATGCTCAACACTAACTTTCTTTAAGTGTTAGGTCAACCTATCCTACCACTTGGTCTGAATGTTATCCTTTAGTGTTTGTGTGCACATCATTTGTACTTCCTTCCCAATGACTTACTTCAAACTAGACCATGATCACCAAACGTTCATAAGTTGACTTATTGATTCCCTCTCCACTAATGTCAGAATACCTAGCACTAGGGATCAATAGGACAGTAATGGCTTGTAATGTAGGGCTGAGGTTAGGGTAGGATAAAGGATTTAATCTCTAGGTTCTACACCATAACACAAAGCTAGTTCTAAGAATCAAAATGGTCCTCCTCATCCATTAGGACACTTGAAACCGAATTCCTTCTTTGTTCAACACTTCATACAACATTTTATTCCACTATCTATCTTTCTCTCTCTCTCTTTTTTTTTTTTTTTTTTTTTTTTTTTTTTTTAGCATTCATCATGTCACTGTTACCTTTTTATGCGAATGGAAAAATTAATGATGAAGACACTCGGTTACTCAGCAACGTAACATTTCAGAATTGCTATAGTGTACTCATATTCTGAATTGTTGTTTGATGTAAAAGTACACATGGGGCTCATGTTACTCCTGATTACTAGGCAGCTCAGAATAGCGGAGTAGGTTTTTTTTTTTTTAATTAAATAATCAGGAAATGCATGCTAACTCATAAAACAGTAACGTTTAGTGTTCAGGTGTAATTCGAGGTGCCAAAGAAAAGGATCTTAAGGCTCAAAGTGCGTGACTAAGGATGCATATGATCATGGGTAGCTAGAATATGCTCGAAATGATCAAGCAGGGCCTAAATCATCTCCATCATGCTAAGTTTCCAAGGATTTCGCCTCGAGGGTTTCTCTAAATCAATTTTAGAGATCTCAGCTCTAACAGCAATCTAGTTATCACTAAGCTTCTTGGTAAGTTATATTAAGATGTTGTGCTCAATGAAACAAGGGAAATTACATCCAAAACCAGCTTCAACAGGTTTTCTTAACACCCAAAACAAGTCAGAGCATTGCACAAAACAGGTATTTTTAAAAATTTTTTTTTCATCATCATTGAAAATCATCTTCCAAACACAAACGACCGAAAGACAAATTCTCCAAGACATCACAAACACAAACCACAAACATTAAAAAGTCTAAAAACAAACAATAAAAACAAAACCAAACAAACATACGACATAAAACATATATCGGGTTTAGCATACTAAATAAACTAACACATAAAGAAAAACACAAAAAGAAACAAAAACACAAAAACCAACAAATAAACACATGGAACTGCAGTTCCATGCACCCCTAAACTTAAAATTAAACAGTGTCCTCACTGTTTCTAAAATATACAAAGAAAAACAAACAACAGACACACTAACCAAATAAGTGAAAATGAAATAAAAAAATAAAAACAAAGATAAAAATAAACCAATGGGGAAAGAAAACTCCCCTGAAACCGTGGAAGATACTGAAGATCATCCTTAATCCTTCCATTTCCAATTGGCTGCACTTCGAAGGATTGATTTCTTTCTAGTTGGTTTTGTCATGGTAGCATTTCCTTTAATTTTGGTTGTGGTAGGAGCAGTAGTGGGTACTTCATGGGATTCTTCCTCTGAATGACTGGTGGCCACAGCTTCAGGACTAGCGTCCCTTTCAGGCTCAGAATCCTCAGTCGAAGATTCACACAAGTGTTGTGGGAATTGTGGAAATGAATGAAACCTCTTAGAATTTGCTTCGAAACGCTTTTGAAGAGTCAAGTCCTTGTCATGTTCATACTTCCAAAAGTCACGCATCATCTACAATGATTCATATTGCATTACCTCCATCTGACTTATTCGATGCTCTATTTGGAGGAAACTAGACCCTGCACCAGAAGGAATGTGGTTAGAATGCTCTGGTGGATGAGCCTCAGGGACCGGGATTGGGTTTTCATCTCCTGCTACTGCTGGTTTGTCGTGCAAAATTCGGGTTATAACTGTCATGGTGATGGGCCCAGATGGTTTAAGCTTTTCCTCCTCACTAGAAACCTCCACACATTGTGCTAAGCACAAACTAGTAATAAGAGAAGGAAACCATAAACCCCAACTTTGTCTGCCTGCACAAACACCAATTTGCTCACTAATGACGTCCCCCACATTAATCTTTCTACCCTCAACTATAGCAAATAGCAGGATGACCCTATCCTTATTAACTGTGTGGTCATGGGTGGAAGGCATGCGTCTAGACTTGAGAAAATGGTTCCAAATCATAGGCCCCGGTTTAAGACTACGCCTAGATAAGGATATGGATCCATGGGCTGATTTGGTCCACTCGGTCCCTCGCACACAAATTTCCTTTACAATCTCACTTAGTTGATCCTCATCCAAACTCTTAGAAAATTCAAGGTATTCATCCTCCACATCATCCAGCCTATAGACCTTATTAATTGTTGCCCCACTAATATCCACTATTTTCCCTTTCACATACACCGAATTTGGGTTGCCACCATCAAAATTAGCATTAAATTCCTTAACTAGCAGTACTGTAGCAATTGAGGGGTGTTGACAAAATTTTTTCCATTTGTTCTTGAAGATCACTAAGTAAATATACTCAGGATACGCCAGATTGTCACTTGACATATAAACAAACCCTCTCTCAGGCCACAAATTCCTCCCGGCAGTAAAGTCATTAAACCTAGTCCTTGCAAGCTCAGAATCAAACTTATCAACCACTGGAATTTCTTCATTTCTAGCAGCAACCTTTCCTTTTCCCTCTCATTACTCTTTTCTTCAATGGCATTTTTTTAAAAAACAGGAGTCCACACTTAGAATCACTACCTTTTCAACTGAACAAAAACACCACCAAACCCACTCAACAATGGAATGCCCAAGAAAAGGACGGAGACCCACAAAATCCAATAAGCAACAAACACACATAATCTGTAACAACCCACCTTACGTAGGCCGTTACCATACTTACATTACTTACTTAACCTTAGAAAATACTGAATTTTTTTTTAAAACCCATTCTAACCTCATACTTATATATATAGGTATACATGTTTAATCAAGTATTGATGTTTCAAAACATTTTAATACATTTGCAAATTATACTAAATACTAGATACCCGTATTGTAAAATTAACATAACATAATATAAATATTTTTTCAAAACACGTGGCAGTGTCCAACCCAAAGTTTCACAGTCTGCCGTGCCATCCTCCACAGTCTTGTATCATACATCACTGGTAGGCTACTTACCTACAGCATAAACATAAGTTATGATTTTTCGCCCATCAAGTACAACTTTTATTCCGCAAAACATTTCCAATAAAAGAATGCATGAACCAATTATGCTTTCTTATGTTAGCATATTTTTGGGCTCCTTACATAACATGAGTGTACGTACCGCGGCGCGCAGCCATGGAGTGGTTGGGGTGGCCAGCCCAGTCCAACTCAAACCATTGACCAAACCCACCCTCGTGGCAGGTCGATACGACACAAGAAAACTTTCCTACCATCATACTTGAAAACAATTTCTTACTTGAAACTTGCTTTTATTGTAATAACCCAAAATTTTGATCAACCAGTGATTTCCTTAGATACAAGGAAAATCTAAGTTTGAATCAGGTATGTTAATATGAAATTCATGATCTGATTTAATTATCAGAGTATGTGTGAGTTTTTATAATATTATAAGACTCAATAATAGTTTACTTAGTTAAATATGAGGCCTTTTGATGAAAGAGGTAAAATAAGGATCTATGATTTTATTACAATCAACGTTTGACTAGGATGATTTAAGATATAATTAAGACGGTACTGCAGCTTAGTAAACAATATGGAAATTATACTGCGATAAACCATCATTACGGATGCAGAGTTAGGAATAAGGTATGGGATTGCTTTAGAATAATCAGGAGTAATATTTTGAGCAAGGAGAACTAAGTAGTTTCAAGTCCTAAGAAAAATCCATACGCAGTCTAGTTAAGTGCAGATGAATTCTGGACTGCAGTCCAATATTACAGTACTGTTTATAGTTAAAACAGTATTGGTACTATCTGGATTATCAAGAATTTAGACTGCATATTAAGGGGAGTGTCAAACATGGCCTTACTTAGAGGCCAAGTAATTGTGGATAAATACACAATTTTTGATTTATTGTTTTTGGATTATTCCTCCACCTAAGCTACCACATGGCCGGTAATCAAGGGGGGAAAAAAGTGAAGATAAGTTTGAAGAGATTTCTTGGCCTACAAGGGTTCCTTATGGCCGGCCACCTAAGGGGGATTTATGGGCAAATACTTTGTTTTTAGGCCCAAATATGCATTTTTAAGCAAAAATAATTTGTGAAAAATCAAGAATTTTCACCTATAAATAGGTGATGTAAGGTTGAGTTTGGACCATTTAGTGAAATCCCAAACTTTCTAGTTCATTCTCATCTCTCTCTCCCTCTCACCCTAGGAGTCGAAGCCAAAGAGAAAAAAATAAATAAATGAGTGGTCGGATTTTTGGAGAAAATGAAGCAAGAAGGAAAATTTTTGATCCAAAGCCTAGAACCGCTTTCAAGGCTTCGAGGTAACCTTCCTAAACCTCTTAAGCAATTCAATTAAGTTTTGGTTCAAGGATTTAAGTGTATTTTATGTTGGGTTTGTAAGAGCATAAGCTCACCCCTTTACTTTCATGCAATAAGTTAAATGTCTAGCATGGGCTTGATTAGGGTTTAGTGGTCTTGATCTATGAGTTTGTGCATATTTTTGATCTTATGCTTTAGAAATTATGTCATATGTGTGTATGCCTATTATGTATTTGTGATAAGTCCCCATATGCTTAAGAAGAAGCATGGTATGAATGAATGATGATGATGTTGATGTATGATGAATGAAGAGTTAAAACTAACCCAAAACCCTAGTTTGGTGAGATTGGAAAGATTACTATTTTGGTTTTTGTAAGTAAAAAGGAACAAGAGTATGATGACGGAGAACGTACGTAACATGCTTCATGCTTGATGTAGGCTCACGGTTTCGATCGTTTTAGGTAGGGTGTGCGTAATTTTACGTAAAAATCAATCAAAGATAAAACGGTCAGTTTTCGGATCAAACTGGGCAGCAATCTGGAAAAGAAATTTTGAGGCCTTTAGAGGCCGAATTTGGAAAAGGTTTTATCTTTGATATGATAATCTATGCTACGGCATTTACTGTATTATTTTATCAATTATAATAAAACCCCCGGAGCCATCACAGAGAACTAGCTCTCACATTGAGAGTGAACCTCTATAAATCTCTTGTGTTCTTTGTCTCATTTACTTTACTTTACTGTTATTTTGTAGCTAACAAAGCATCATGTGTTAATATGATTTATGTTTTATTATTGTGGCATTATGTAAGCATGCTTACTAATAATAAATCACATGACAAGGCTAAGACTAAACCAAGACAAGTAAGGTGTCGTACCAACCTCCTGTTGATGCGTGGGGGATTATGTATAAGAAAATTCTCATACCTTCCGTTGATGCGTGAAGGGTTATGTATACGATTATCAACCTCCCGTTGATACGTGAGGGAATAATCAACCTTTCGTTGATGCGTGAAGGGTTATGTATATGATTCCCAGAATTGTTAGGGACCTTGCAAACCCTAACTTTCTGTGGATTGTGTGCATTTGGTACGTACACAAGGGGCCCATATGTTAAGCAAGATAATAAGTTCATAAATAAGTTCATAATGGAAGCATAATCGATTCATAAGAAAGCATAATTGGTTCATGCATTATCAATTCATGCATTCTTTTACTAAAAATGTTTTTGCGGAATAGAAAGTTGTACTTATTGAGCATAAGCTCATAACTTACGTTCATGCTGTGGTTAAGCAACCTACCGGCAATGCTTGATGCAAGACTGTGGAGAGATGGCGCTGCAGACTGTGAAATTTGGGTTGGACACCGCCACGGGTTTTGAAAATATGTTATATAAAATGTGTTTGTATTATGTTATGATAAGTCAAATGTACTAGTATATGATAACTAGTATGATTTGTTAAAATGTGTTTTGAAAGCTCAGTACTCGAGTGAGTACATATAAGTATGAGTTTTGAGTTTAATTTGACTAAATTTTTTTAAAAAAATTATTTTCGTATTTTTATGAAATATGAGAATATGTTTAAGTATGTTAAGTATGAAGTAGCGGCTACGTAAGGTGGGTCGCCATAAGTTTTGGTATGTAAGTATGGTAACGGCCCTACGTAGGTCGGGGCGTTACATATTCTTACCATATGATTTATCATTAGTGAGCATGCTTTCATGATGCCACAATATCGAACATAAAACATATGCATCACATACAGTAATGCATGAGTTTTGAAAAACATGTAAAGCAGTAAAACGTTTTGCCTATATTGTAGGCGGAGTTGTACTTACAAGTTGTCCTATGCTCTTGGTCTATCGCCCTAACAAGGTACGAGAACAAGTTATACTCCTATTTTCAAACCAGGCGTAAGAATAATTCAACCACATAACTCAACAAACCATAACATACAATGTTGGTATCCAATCTGATTATCATTGGTAATCATGGATACAAACCTTATCATTAAAAATTGGTATCCTATCCGACTACCATGGGTAACCATGTGATGCCCTAGAAATTTATAAGCTTGATTCATGAATTATTATTGTGGATTTCCTTCATTTATATATTTCTAATGAATTATCTTAATGAATATCAAATTTCACGATCATGAATGATTACATATGTATCATCGGTGTGATGATGTTGATGTTATAATAACGTCAAGTTTCTCTATTTAAATGAGAAATTTTAAGTACAAAATAGATGAGTTAAACGACATATAAACTTATATGAAAAATTTATTATATCGTATTAGAGGTATATCGATAATTTTGGGAAGAACCCCGATTTTTATTAATAGGTCAATTTAATGATCTTAGTATTTATTTTGATCATATTAATAGTCAAGCTTTGAGAGCATGATTGGGAATTAATGTGTCACATAAATAGGAGATGAATTATTAGTATTTACTCTTAGGAAATCCAAAGGTGGAAGATTTATCAAAAATTATGCTTGATTTGAAATCAATGGTGTAGATTTGATACTAGAGAATCCTAGGCAAACCAATGGCCAAACCTTGGAAGATAAGTGACCAATGAGAACTTAAGGTAAGGATTGGTGTGATGGAAGATCCAATGGATGAGAATAAGGATGACAACTTTGAATCAAGGGTGGAAATTGGAAGAAAGAAAAACAAAATAAAAATGAGAATCCTAGGGGGGAAGATCCGGATTTTTGGTTCAAGAAACAAGAAGGAAATGTGAACAAATGAGAAAAGAAGAAAGTGGTGCATGCATGCAACCACATGTAAGAGAAGGCATGATCTATTTTGGCAAGTTGACCCTGTCACGACCCTCACCTAAGCTACGTAGGGCCGTAACTTCCGTACTTACTTAACTTACTTTTTGATTCAATTACTTTAAACTTAGTGAAAATTTTAGAGTAAATTTTTTTTTCTTTTAAACTTTATTTTAAACTCAAACTTAAACTTGACTTAATCTCATGCTTAAACTTATACTTACTTATAGGTACTTACTCGAGTACCGAGCTTTAACAATTTATTTGAAAGCTATCATATTCAAACTGTGGACCAAACCCGACCTAGTGCGGGTCGGTACGACACGAGGCAACTTGCTTGCCATACATACTTGAAACTTTTCCTTACCCATACCATACTTCATTATAACGTAACATAACATATAACATAATACAACATATTTTAAAAACATATTTTACAAAACATATTTTCTAAAATCCGTGGTAGTGTCCATCCCACATTTCACAATCCGCAGCGCCATCTCTTCACAGTCTTGCATTAAGTATTACCGGTAGGTTGCTGACCTACAGCATGAACGTAAGTAATGAGCTTATGCCCAATAAGTATAATATTCAATCCACAAAACATTTTAAGTGCACGAATGCATGAACCGATTATGCTTTCTTATTAATCAATTATGCTTTCATATATTAACTTGGTTTTGTTCCCTTACATGTCATTCGTGCACGTACCGTGATACATAGCCATGGAGTGATTGGAGGCGGTCAGTCCAATCCAACTCAAACCATGAAACAAATCGTTTAACATGGAGTGATTGCGGCAGCCAATCCAATCCAACTCAAACCATAGACTAAACCGTTTAAACCCGCCCTCGTGACAAGTCGATACGACACAATAACATTAGCTTGTCTTATCTTATATTATGTCTTAACAACATATTCTTACCATGTGGTTTAATATTAGTGTACATACCTCATGATGTCACTATATCAAAACATATAACATAACATAATAACAAACCGTAACATAAAACACCATAACATAAGACATCATAACATAAACATCATAGCATAAACATCATAATATAAATATCATAGCATAACATCTTAGCATAAACCATCATAACATAAAGCACCATAACATATAACATATGTAAATCATATAAATCGATTTCATGATTTCTTAACAAACATGTCATGCAACAAAAACGTTTTGTTCATGCTGTAGGCGGAGTTGTACTTACCTGTCGTCCTACGCTCTTGGTTTATCATCCAAACATGGTACGACAACAGTTCCTACTCCTGTTTCCAAATAAGGTGTAAGATAAGAGTCATTTACATTCTATCTTACCATAAATCATAATCGTTAGATGTTGGTATCCTAACCAACATCCATGAGTAACCCTAGTTATATGTCCCCTATATCTTCTTATGATCACTCAATCGGTTACTTGCCGTAACCCTAGGGCTCATGGCCCAACATATTTAAACAATCCATTGTTAGTTTACTTAGGGTAACCTTGGGTACCAAGCCCGATCATACTTGAATAGTATTTGGTTACTACTCTTACTAAGGCCCAACTAATTACAACGTATTACCCCATTAGGTTATTATCGGTAACCATAGGGTAAGACCCAATTTTTTATTTATTTGTTCTTTCTTGACAAACCTTTGTCAAGTTTTCTTTAAAAATCTATATAAAAACCGTATTTTCATAAAATCTTAACTTTTAAGCAAAGACAGTTAAAACTGTCAAGCTCTGAAAATAATCTTTGAAAACAGTTTCTTAATTTTGGTTATCAGTGCATGTGTAGGAATTTCCTGCTTTTGCACTTTTTTTTTTTTTTTCTGAAAATCCTGTGCTGGAATTTCTTGTTTCCTGCACAGTTTTGGGAATCTAATTTTACCTTAAAATTTATTTAGAATTAGAAAAAGATTTCTTCATGAAAGTTGTAGACCTCGAATAATAATACAACTTTCGTGTTTTGCTCAAAAACTAAATCTGCCTTTAACCTATCCATTTTTCTTATTGAATCTGCCTGGCCGTGCACACTGGGTCTGGCCGACCAAGCTCGGGTTTCTGTAAAAATAGTGGTCTTTGGAGCCTTATTTTAAAAAATTGTTTGCACATTCCCCTAGGATTTTCCATTTTCTACAACTTTGTAGTTTTAACTTTCTTCAAATTCGGCCTATAAGGGCCTCAAAATACCATTTCCAAAATATTGCCCAGTCTTGACCCGAGACTGGCAGTTTTGGTTTAGGTCAATTTTTTCGTAAAATTACGCGCACACTACCTCAAACGGTCACAACCGTAAGCCTACGTCAAGCATGCAGCGTATTACATAACGTCTCCATGATCATATATTCATTCTTAAACCAATGGGGACATATAACAAACATATAGTAGGCATACACAAAACCAATATAATCTTTAACACATATGATCATAATCATGCACCAAAACATAACTAGAGACCACCAAACCCTAATCAAGCACATACTAGTGAAACTAACTAGAGCATGAACATAATTGGTGAGCTTATGCTCTTACAATCCAACTTTGGAAATACACTTAAATTTCCAATCAAAGCTCAATTAAAAAGCTTAGGGTGCTAAAGAGAATTACCTTAACCAACTCAAAGGTTGGTGCTAGATTTTTGAACCAACTTTCTCTCCTTGCTCCCTACCACAACCGGCCTTCCTTGGCTTGGTGGGTTCCCAAAAATTTTTGGCCAACTTGGTTGGTGACTTCTCCAAATTTTCCGACCACCACCACCTAACACTTTCTCTTCTCTTTTTCTTTCATCTAGGGTTCGGTTTTTAGGGGGAGAGTGTGAAGAAATTTTTGCATGGTTTTGGGGTGTTTTCTCATTTTTGTGAACAAAATGCCCCCCCCCCCCCCCCCCCCCCCCCCCCAAATCACCTATTTATAGGTGATAAATAATTTATTTTTAATCCAAAAATTACATAATAGCCCTTAAGAGAAAAATATTTGCCCATAAGTGCTTGGGAGCAAAATATTTGCCCATATACCCCCCTTAGGTGGCCGGCCATGAGGTTGCTTGTTCACCAAGCAATTGCTTGCCTCATCATGCTTACATTATCATGCTTACATCATGCTTACATCATCATGCTTACTTTTTTAAAAATTACACTTTGGCCCCTATGGACAAAATATTTCCATTTTAGTCCCTGAAGGTAACCGGCAATGGTGGAGTCACTTGGCTTCCAATTCATGCATAATTATCCACTTGATTCCAAAAATCCCTTAATATAATCATGCAGTCCATTTCCTTACTAACTTAAATAATATCAATACTGTTTTTCACCAAAAACAGTATTGTCATACTGGACTACAGTCCATAATTCATCTGCATAAAATTGGATTGTGTATAGGATTTTCTTAGGACTTGAAAGTATTTAGTCCATATTGCTCTAAATATTGTGCTTGATTTTTCTAGGGTGGTCTCATAGCTTATTCTTGCTCATTGTCCGTAATGACGGTTTTCCGCAGTATAATTTCCATCCTGTTAATTATACTGCAGTACCATCTCAGTCAAACTTAAAGTCAAACTGGTCAAACTTTGACCGGCATAAAATCATAAATTCCTATTATGCCCTTTTTCTCAAAAGGCCTCATACTTGACTATCATTGAGTCTCGTAGCTATTTAAACGAGAACTCAAATATATACTGATATTCAACTCAGATCATGAGCTTCATATCAACATACATGGTTCAGTCTTAGATTTTCCTTGTCTCTAAGGAAATCATAGGTCCATCACAATTTCGGGTTCTTACAGACCCAAGGAATAGATAAGTGAAAGTGATACATTGTCTCCACCTTGTTGAACCAAAATTTTCACTCCAAACCTTCCCAAAAGTGCCGGCCATTCAAGGGCTGATTCAGCCAAATATTTTTTCAAATTTCATCCCTCAAAAGACAGCTCTCTCAAGGTCAAAGTTGGCTAAGCACAAACCCCTAACACCCCATTTTCTTTCTCACACAAATCAAACTAAAAAACCCTAGCTTCTCTAACCACCACCAAGCTCTAAAGAAAACCAAGAACCACCAACATTATTCTCCAGCTCCAACACCCCTCAAGCACTCTTCTCCATCCATTTTCAAGCTCTAAGAAACCCCATCCCCAAGATCGAAGAAGTGAGAAATGGAGTTAGAGGACGTCTTACTAGAGGTAACCTAGTGGTATTCTTCATGTTTTAGTCATTTTTGGAGAACTAAAGCATGATGTTTAGCTATGATCTTATTATTAGACTTCCTCTTACCTAGGAAAAGTTTTGAGAAGAACTTGGAAGGTTCGAGATCTTAAAGGATTCCCGGAGCATTTCGGTAAGATCTATGAATCTTGTTGAAGTTTATAGTTGTTGTGGTGTTATAGCATGCATTGGAAACTATAATATGAAAAATAAATAATATATTAATATTCTACAGAGGATAAGCTTCATTTTGGACTTTGGAATCACTTGATTTGCTTTTATCAAAAGTTATGTGCCTTTGAAGTTGTGACACAAAAATAAAGAGAAAATGAACCTCCGAGACACAGCATAGCCACGGGTTTATTGTACTCCGAACCCTTTAGACTCAAAATTTTGGAATATAATTTAAATAACTGCAAACTAGATTCTTTTAGCTTTCCAACAAGATATCATACGCCTTGAACGGATAAATGCGCAATTTTTGACGAATTTTACAAGTTTGGGCTACGAACCGAAAATCCTTGCTGGAACCCTGTATTAGCCACGGGTTTTGTAGACTTTGAGTTAGTAAACCATAACTTTTTACAAAAATTTTTTATCATACAAAATATACATTATAAGCTTTCCAATGACATATCTTTTGTCTTATTTGGACTCGTAAGTAAATTGTTATGATTTTTCTAATCTTACCTATGAATCTGGATTTGTGGTTCAAATGTGAAATCAACAATAACAAAACCTAAGTTGATGGCATGAATCACTCAAGTACTAAAGGAAATAACTTTACCACTGTAAAGTAGACATCTTAAACTTCAAAATGAGATATCATGCGTTTAAAACGGATAAGTACATAAATTTTAATAAATCCCTTAATATTGTAGTGTAACCTGATAATCTAAGATTTTACCATAAGACACTTAGAAAAACGTCCACATTAATGTTTGAAATGCTTGAAATCTTGGAAAACAAGCTATAAAGACAGAAACTATATGTTTCAAGCTTTCCAAAAAGCCATCTAGTGTCCAAAACGGAATTATACTCAAATCTAAATAAATCTTACACGTTAAAATCCTGCACCGATAAAACGATTAAACATTAAAATGTGACATAATGGTAAGTCATGACATATGAACATATTTAGTTATGCAATGAATTGATTTTAAGTGTATGATCAAATAATGTGAAAACCCTAACTTTATAAAATTAAATCATAAGTTTTAAATGGGCCAAGATAAAGTATACTAGATGATTACTAGGCATAAAACAAGAGATTACCTTAGGCCAACTAAATGAACATAACTAAGAGGATTGGACTAGCCCAATAGTAAAAGAGAGGTATACACATAGGTGACCCCTTGTCACCTTGATTGATTAATTAATTAATTAACTAATAAATACCTAACTAAATATAATTAATAAAGTAAGTAATTAATTGATTGATTAATAATTAATTAATTAATTATAATAGTTAGTATACAATAATCAAGATAATTATAATACATGATTAATTAGAGATTAATTAATTATTAATTATTAATCATTAATATAATCATCAAAATAATTATGGATAATTAACTAGAGATTAACCACACATCAATTATTAGATTAATCAAATTATTAATTATTACTATTAGAATTAATAATTATTATATGAAAAATAATATTTAAGTAACATAATTAAATTATTAACAAGATAATTATTAATAAACCAATTAAAATTATATAATTGAATTATAATTACTCAATTAAATAAAGTAATAATTAATATTACTTAATTAATTAATTAATCAAAATAATTAATTAAATTAAATTAATTAAATAATAATTAGTAGAAAATTATTTTAACACTTATTAATTAACAAGAATTAATTGTTAAGGTTAATTATGACATAAGTAAATTAAGTACACTATAGTTTTTTAAAATAAATAAATAAAGTAATATTACTATAATTCTATCTAATAATGAGATATTGTTAATCAGGATAATTTCTCAAATCGGCATAGTAGGAGATACAACTCCGGAAGTTTAAGCATATAAGACAAGTAAGTACAAACCTCACCTACAGCATGGAACAAAATGTTCTTCTTTGTGATGCTCTACGTTTGCTATGACTGGACTTGATGATGTCGTGAGTATATGAGTTATACGTATTGCTTTAATTAAGCATTTATTGTGCATGATTCCTCTTGCACTGACATGATCGGTATGCCTCACATATATTTATGTCATAATGATAGATGCATAGTGAAATGTAAATCTACACAATGTCACAATTAATAAGAATGAGGCAAATAAAAGATAGGATTAAGTGTCGTACCAACCTCCAATTAGTAAGAGGATATGATGAGAACGAAAGTTATAAAATATGACCTTGGAGGATGTTGGAGGGTCGCTCCCCTAACTCCCCATTGGTTGCGCGCATATGGGTACGACATAGGGGCCCTTAAGTAGACAAGATATGTAAATAATAAAGTATAATTGAATATACATAGTTCATATGCATTTTGAACATTCATGATGTTACATGTGATGATATGATTTTATGAAAATGATTTGTGAGATATTATTTGTACTTACTGAGCGAAAGCTCATCATTGTGTGTTCGTGCTGTAGGTAACGCGGGTAAGCAACCCGTTACTTAGATGTTTTATGGACTGACAAAGCTGTGCGGCGGCGATGAAGGACGGGAGTGGGATACCACCACGAATTAAATTTCCGCATTTAGATTTCATAAACTATTTTGTATCGACTATATTTATAATTATGTTTCAATGTTTTGGTACTACTAAATTAGTATGAGTATTTTATGAGAAAAAGACTTTAGACTCTTTCCTTATAATTTATATGAAGTTATAACTTTTTAAAATATTATCTAGATATGATTTTAAATAGGATAATTAGTTGCTAAAGGTTTTCAATTGTCTCAGTTAAAAATTTTAGTAATTATAACTTTTGTAATACGAATATGAGTAAAAAAAATTTATGTATTTTCGGAATTAAACATAAATGAGTGTTAAGACTAAATTAAATAAGAATAAGTAAGCTAGTTAACGGTCTGAAAAGTCGGGTCATTACAAACCATAACTACAAAGCCCAACATAATAAATCGGTATACTATCCGATTACTATTTGTCATAGAATTGTTACTATATTTTCAAGTAACTTGGGGCTATTATTTTTATTTCCCCTTTTTTCAAAAATACATTGCTTTCATAGAAAATACTTTATTTACTTGGAAAATACATTGATTTCATAAATCAAACATTTCAAATTGCCTTAAAAATCATTTGTAAAATTTCAAATGAATTCAAAACCTTTTAAAATCGTTTTTTGTAAAACCGTAGTTCAGTTTGAACATAAATTGTAAAATCTGGAACATTGCTTTTGAAAACAGTTTTTAATTTGGTTGAAATTACGTGTGCAGGAATTTCCTATACCCTGCACAGTTTTGAAAATCATGTTCAGGAATTTCCTGTACCTTGTACAGTTTTGAAAAATCAATTTTATCTTTAAATCGGTTTAAAATTTGAAAAAGTTTTCTTCATAAAAGTTGTAGATTTCATGGTTTTTTTTTTTTTTTTTTTTTTTTTTTTAATCCAAGACCTAAATCTGCCTTTAACTTTGTAATAACCGTCCTTTTTGAATGATTCATGATTTCCTCGTTGAGAAAAAATGAATATTTATGTGAAATGTCTTATATGATTTTATCTGATATATTTGAGTTCTTATAGCATGATAAGACTCAAAAAAAAAAAAAAAAAAAAAAAAAACAACAACAACTTGCTTAGTTAAGCATGATGCCTTTGAAGGAAAAAAGCAGAATTAGAATTTATGATCTTGCCCGGTCAAAGTTTGACTAGAAAAGTCAAATGTATGAATATGATGGTATTACAATATAGCAAGTAGTATAGGAATTATACTACGAAAAACTGTCATCACAGATAAAAGAGTGAGAATAAGGTTCAAGACCACCCTAGAAAAATCAAGCACAATATTTAGGACAATAAGGGCTAAGTAGCTCGAAGTCATATGAAAATTTTTTACGTAGTCAAATTTTACACAGATGAATTCTGAACTACAGTCCAGTATGACAATACTGTTAATTAATGAAAAATAGTATTGGAATTATCTAAGTTAGTAAGAATATTGACTGCATATTAGGGGGAAGACCAAACAAGGTCTAATGAGGTGACACCTCATTAAAGTTAATTAAATGAATTTTGGAATTAAAAATTAAGTGGATAATTATGAAAAATTTTGGGAGATAGAAGGAGGACACATGGCCGGCCACCTAAAAGGGATTCTTAGCAAATATTTTATTTTTGAGGTTAGATTAGCAATTTTGAGAATAAAAATAATTCTAGAAAAGAAATTATTTTTCACCTATAAATATGTGAGGTGGTGGATGATTTGGGCACTTAGTTGAAACCCTAATTCTCTAGTTTCATCTCAACTCTCTCTCTCTCCCTCTCTACCCTAGGCCGAAACCCAAAAGAAAAAAAAAATATTGTGGTGGTCGTATTTTTGTAGAGTGAAGCAAAGAAGAAATTTTTGGATCCAAAGTTTAGATCCAACCTCAAGGTGTTAAGGTAACCCTCCTAAACCCCCTAAACCTTTCAATTAAGTTTTGATTCAAAGTTTATGTGTATTTTCATGTTGGGAATGTAAGAGCATGAGCTCACCCCTTTACTTTTGTAATAACCCAAAATTGTAATGAACTTATGATTTCCTTAGAGACAAAGAAAATCTAAGACTGAATAATGTATGTCGATATGAAGCTCATGATCTGAATTTAATATCAGTATATGTTGAGTTCTCGGTTAATTAGCAACGAGACTCAATAATAGGTTGCTTAGTCAAGCATGAGGCCTTTTTGAGAAAAATGGCAGATTAGGAATTATGATTTTTATTCCGGTCAAAGTTTGACCAGGTTGACTTTAGGTTTGAATGAGACGGTACTGCAGTGCAATCAATAGTATGAAAATTATACTGCAGAAAACCATCATTACGGACGAATAAGCAAGAATAAGCTATGAGACCATCCTAGAGAAATCAAGCACATTATTTAGGACAATAAGGGCTAAGTTGCTCTAAGTCATAAGAAAAATTTATACGCAGTCAAATTTTATGCAGATGAATTCTGGACTGCAGTCCAGTACAATAATACTGTTATTAGTTGAAAACAGTATTGGTAATACCAGCATTAGTATGAAGATGGACTGCATATGCATAGTAAGAGATTTTGGGAATTAAGTGGATAATTATGCATGCATTGGAAGCCAAGTGGCTCCACCAAAGCCGGCCACCTCACAGGGACAAAAGTACAAATATTTTGTACTTAGGGGCCAAAGTGCAATTTTAAGGAAAATAAGTAATGATGGATAAGTATGTAAATATTGATTTATGGAATTTATGGATATTCCTAACCAAGCCTCCAACTAGGCCAAAGATTGGTTACAATATTGGTTACATTGGAACAAGAATTACGTTAGAGATAAGTATGGAAATATTTTGGTTGGTTCAAGCCAACACATGGCCGGTTGTCAAGGTAAGTTTGGTGAGGTAAGCAAGCAATTACCTTGGTGAGGTAAGCGAGGTAAGCTTAGTGAGGTAAGCAAGCAATTACCTTGGTGAGGTAAGCAAGGTGAGGTAAGCAAGCACTTGCCTTGGTGAACAAGTAATTAGCTTGGTGAACAAGCAATTGAGTTAATGATAGGTATGAAAAATTTCTTGGGCTCTAAGCAACTCACTATGGCCGGCCACCTCATAGGGGGTATTCAGCAAATATGTTGTTTTTAGACCCCAATATGCAATTTTAGAAATAAAAATAATTCTAGAAAAGAAATTATTTTTCACATATAAATAGGTGAAGTTGGTTCACATTTTTTACCATTTTAGTTGAACCCAAAATTTGTAGTTCAACTCCAACCCTCTCTCCCTCCCCTAGGAGCCGAGCCAAAAGAGAAGAAGAAAAAAAAAAGGAGAGGGTCGGATTTTTGAGAAAGAAAAGCAAGAAGAAAAGTTTGTGATCCAAGTTGTAGATCCAATCTTAAGGAGTTAAGGTAACTCTCCTAAACCCCTTAAGCAATTCAATTAAGTTTTGATTCAAGATTTAAGGGTATTTTCAAGTTGGGTTTGTAAGAGCATAAACTCGCCCTTTATTTTCCATGCATAAGCTTATGGTGCATGATATGTGCTTGATTAGGGTTTAGTAGTCTATAATTATGGTTTGAATGCATGTTTTTTATGATATGCTTAAGAAAAATTATGCTATGTGTGTATGCCTAGTAGGTGTTTGTTATATGTCCCCATATGTTCAAGAAGAAGAATGTTATGCATGGATGATGGAATGAGATTGGTATGTTGCATGTAGAGTTCAAGAAAACCTAAAAACCCTAGTTTGGTGAAGATTCATCATTTGGGTTTGCATGAAGATTTTATGGATAAGAAATGAATGTTTGATCCTGAAAACATTATGTAACACGCTGCATGAGTGTTGTAGGCTCACAGTTTTAACCGTTCGAGGTAGTGTGTGCGTAATTTTACGTAAAACTTGGCTTAGAACAAAATTGTCAGTTTTCGGGTAAAACTGGGCAGTCTTTTGGAAATGCAATTTTAAGACCCTTAGAGGCCTAATTTGAGAAAAGTTAAAACTAAAAAGTTGTAGAAAATGAAAAATCCTAGGGGACATAGCAGACAGTTTTTAAAAATAAAACTTCAAAGGCTTCCATTTTTGTGAAAACCCGAGCCCGGGTCTGCCCAAACCCTGTGCATGGCTAGCCAGTTTCAACCAGAAATATTAACAAGTTTAAGGTAGAATTAGGTTTTAAGTAAAACACAAAAGTGGTATTATTATTTGAGGTCTACAAGTTTCATGAAGAAAAAATTTTCAAATTCCAAACAGATTTTAATGTAAAACCTGATTCCCAAAACTGTGCAGGGTACAGGAAATTTCTGCACAAGATTTCCTAAAACAGTGCATAAACCGGAAATTCCTGCACATGCACTGACAACCAAAGTTTATAGGACTGTTTTAAGCAATTTATAAAAAGGGGTTAAAATTTACCAAACAAGGAATGAAATAAATGAAATAAGCCAAGTCCTATGGTAAACAACTATAGGACAAATAGTAACCGAGAAGGTTACCAACTTTTAATAGGCCAAATAATTTAGGTTACTTATAGTAACCACATAAGACACACAAGCTATTGGGTTGGGCCTAAAACCCATGGTTACCAATAATAACCTAATAGGGTATTACTTTAAAAAGTAATTGGGCCTTAGTGAAATTAGTAAACTATTAGGGTATGTGTCTAAGTATAATTGGGCTTAGGCCCAAGGTTACTAATAGTAACCTAATAAGACACTATTCAAGAATGATTGGGCTTGGTACCCAGGGTTACCAGAAGTAACCTAACAAGGTACTGTTTAAGTCTGGTTGTGCCATGAGTTCTAGGGTTACGACAAGTAACCGAACGAGTTATCATGAAGATGTGGGGGACATATAACTAGGGTTATTCATAAGTGTTGGTTAGGATACCAACATTTAATGATTATGATTTATGGTAAGATAGAATGTGAATGACTCTTATCTTACACCCTGTTTGGAGGAGTATGAACTGTTGTCGTGCCATGTTCGAACGATAAACCAAGAGCGTAGGATGACTGGTAAGTACAACTCCGCCTACAGCATAGACAAAACGTTTTTGTTGCATGACATATTTTTCAAGAAATCACGAATTGATTTACATGATTTACAGATGTTGTATGTTATGATGTTTTATGTTACGATGTATTATGATGTTTTGTATTACGATGTATTATGTCATGATATTTTATGTTATGGTTGATATTATGTTATGTTGTATGTTTTGATATAGTGGCATCATAAGGCATGTACACTAATATTAAACCACATGGTAAGCGTAAGCCGCCCTTTTTGTTGATTCATGATTTCCTTGTTAAGGAACATGAAGATTTATGTGAAATGTCTGATTGGATTGTATCAAACTATAACTGAGTTCTTATAGTTTCACAAGACTCAATAATGGTCTGCTTAGCTAAGCATAAGGCCTTTTGAGAAAGAAGGGCAAGATAGAAGTTTATGATTTTCAGTTGGTCAAAGTTTGACTAAAGTTGACTTTAGGTTGACCAAGACGGTACAGCAGTATAATAAACAATATGTAAATTATATTATGAAAAACCATCATCACAGATGAAAATGTAAGAATAAGTTAT
Organism: Ficus carica; assembly: GCA_009761775.1. Taxonomy (NCBI): domain Eukaryota; kingdom Viridiplantae; phylum Streptophyta; class Magnoliopsida; order Rosales; family Moraceae; genus Ficus; species Ficus carica. The sequence goes on from VYVB01000504.1 coordinate 144,136, forward strand.
GAGACCACCTTAGAAAAATCAAGCACAATATTTGGAGCAATAAGAGCTAAGTGGTTTCAAGTCCTAAGAAAAACTCACACGCAGTCCAGTTAAATTCAGATAAATTCTGGACTGTAGTCCAGTACAATTATACTGTTGTTAGTTGAAAACAATATTAGCACTTTAAGTTATGAAGAAAATTGACTGCATATTAAGGAAAGTGCCGAACATGGCCTTAGTGGGTGACAACTCATTCATGATAAATAAGAGATTTTTGAATTAAAAATTAAGAGGATAAATATGCATTTATTGCATGCAAAATGGCTCCTTGTTGGCCGGCCACCTCAAGGGGTACTTGGGCAAATATTTTGTTTCTAGACCCTAATATGCAATTTTAGAAATAAAAATAATTCCAAAAAGAAATTATTTATCACCTATAAATAGGTGATTTGGGGGGGGGGGGGGGGGGGGGGGGGGAGGGGGGGCTCATTTTGTTCACAAAAAATGAGAAAACACCCCAAAACCATGCCAAATCTCTCCTCACTCTCTCCCTTTAAATTCGAAACCCTAGAGAAAAAAAAAAAGTTAGGTGGTGGTTGAATTTGGAGAATCACCAAGCTAGTGGTGGCCGAAAATTTTGGGAGAACCCCAAGCTAGGGAAATCCGGTTTTGACAGAAAGCAAGGGGGAAAAAGTTTGGATCAAAACTTAGCATCAACCTTTGTGTGGATTAAGGTAATTTCCTTTGGTTCCCTAAGCTTTTCAATTTGAGCTTTAATTGAAATTTAAGTGTATTTCTAAAGTTGGATTGTAAGAGCATAAGCTCATTCTATTTCTTATGCTCTAGTTTAGATTTTTAGATTTGTGCTTGATTAGGTGTTAGGTGGTTTCAATTTATGCTATTATGCATGATTATGTGATGATGGAAGCATGATTTTAGGGTTTTGCATGAATATTTTATGATGTTAGTTATATGTCCCCAATATGCCTAAGAAGTTGTAGGCTATGCATGTTGTTGAATGAGTTAAGTTGTTAGCTAGTTTGATGTCTGATTGTGCAAACCCAATTTACAAACCCTAGCTTGGTGCAAGAATACCCAAGGGTATGCATATGAATGCATGGGTTTATGATGATGAGATTTTACGTTAGAAAGCATTGCATGATTATTTGTAGGCTCACGGTTGCGACCGTTTGAGGTAGTGTGCGCGTAATTTGATCGTAAAAATGGATTTAAGAAAGAAACTGCCAGTTCGGATAAAACTGGACAGTTTTCTGGAAAGACGATTTTGAGGCCTTTAGAGACCGAATTTGGAAAAACTTAAAACATAAGAGTTGTAGATAAGGGAAATTCCTAGGAGGCTACATAGACAGTTTTCAAAATATAAGGCTCAAAATGCCTCTGTTTTTATCAAAACCCGAGCCTGGATTGCCTAGACCCCTGTGCATGACTAGGCAGGTTCAACAAGGAAAATGAGTAGGTTAAAGACCGAACTGGGCTTTGTGTAAAACACAAAAGTTGTAGGGTTTATGAAGATCTAAAAATTTTGTGAAGAAAAATTTTTCCGATTCAACACATATTTTTAAATAAAATTGGATTCCAAAAATTGTATAGGAAACAGGAAATTCCTGCACAGGATTTTCTAAAACAACGCAGGAAAAAGGAAATTCCTGCACATACACTGATAAATTGGCTGTAGGAAACTGTTCCAAAGGCAGTTTTCATCACTTAACAAATTTTACAAGCCCTACTCAAAGAAGTTACAATTTTTGGTAAAAAGGATAAAGTTGAACAAGGATTTTTGTAAAGAGAAATGGATAAGTAATACTAAGTTTTGCCAAGATAATGAAAAATAAGAGTAAGGGACCACAAGTTGTCTTAATAACTTGGTAATAGAATGATAACCGACGGTAATCAGGAAGGATACCCAAGTTATTGGATTGGGCCCAGAACCCAAGGTTACCTATAGTAACCTAATGGGATATGGATTGAAAGTAATAGGGCTTAGGCCCAAGGTTAGGAATAGCAACCTAACACTATTCATGTATCCTTGGGCTTAATACCTAGGGTTACTCTAAGTAACCTAACAAGTTATGACCTAAGCATGACAGGCCATAAACCCTAAGGTTACTTGTAGTAACCAAGTAAGTTATCAAGAGATGTGTAGGGGACATATAACTAAGGTTATGTATGGATGTTAGTTAGGTTACCAACATTTTATGATTATGGTTATAGAATCCTTACCCTATGTCCTTTGTAATAACAGAAGGTAGCTTGTTGTTGCAACCTGACTTGGAGCAATACATGCATAGGACATAGCATACAAGGTAAGTACAACTCCGCCTACAGCATAGACGGAAAATGTTTTTACTGCTTGTATGTTTTCAAGCTCATGCATACATGTTGATGTGCATATGATTGTAGCATCATGAAGCATGCTTACCAATGATAAATTACTTGGTTAGAATGAAAACCCAGTTTCAAGTAAGAAACTGTTTTCGAGAAGAAAACTATCTTCAAAGAATTGTTTTCAAAAAGAAAACTATGTTTTTAAGTAAATGTTTTCAAGAATAAATTAAAGAAAAGTTTTCAAGTATGATGGCAAACAAGTTGCCTCGTGTTGTTCCGACCCGCCACGAGGGCGGGTTTGGTCCATGGTTTGAGTTGGATTGGACTGGCCGCTCCAACCACTCCATGGCTGCGCGCCACGGTACGTACACTCATGTTATGTAAGGGGCCCAAAAAGATGCTAACATAATGAAGCATAACTGATGTGATAAGAAAGCATAAATGGTTCATGCATTTCTTTATCAAAATTGTTTTACGGATGATAAGTTGAACTTGCTGAGTGAAAGCTCATGACTTACGTTTATGCTGTAGGTAAGCAGCCTGTCAGCAATGTATGATACAAGACTGTGGGGATGGTACTGCGGACTGTGAAATTCGTGTTGGACACTGCTACGCGTTTTGAAAAGTTATTGTATTATATGATGTTGGTTTGAGGATATCAATATCTATTAATTAGTATGAGTTGCAAGATATGTTGCAAAGGTTTGAACTATGGTATATATTTGTACATATATACATAAGTATAAGGTTTTGAAATTAAGTTTATAAAAAATAAAAAAAAAATTCAGCACTTTTACAAAGATAAGTAAGATAAGTATTTAAGTAAAAAGGCATGGTAACAGCCCTGCATAGGTGGGGTGTTATAGTAAGAACATGTTTTTTTTTAAGTCATAAGATGAGATGAGACAAGCGAATGCTATTGTGTCGTACCAACTTGTCACGAGGGCGGGTTTAAACAGTTTAGTCTTTGGTTTGAGTTGAATTGGATTGGCTGCCCCAATCACTCCATGTTAAATGGTTTGGTTCATGGTTTGAGTTGGATTGGACTGGCCGCCTCAACCATTTCATGGCTATGTGCCATGGTACGTGCACGCATGACATGTAAGGGGTCCAGAATCAAGTTAACATAAGAAAGCATAATTGATTCATAAGAAAGCATAATCGGTTCATGCATTCTTTTACAAAAAATATTTTACGGATTAGGACGTTGTACTTACTAGGCATAAGCTCATTACTTACGTTCATGCTGTAGGTAAGTAACCTACCGACAATACTTGATGCAAGACTGTGGAGAAATGGCGCTGCGGACTGTGAAATGTGGGATGGACACCGCCACGAATTTTAGAAAATATGTTTTGTAAAATATGTTTGTAAAATGTGTTTATGTTACGTTATAATGAAGTAATGGTATGGGTAAGGAAAAGTTCAAGTATTATGGCAACAAGTTACCTCGTGTTGTACCGACCCGCACTTGGTCGGGTTTGGTCCACGGTTTGAATATGATAGCTTTAAAATGAAGTGTGAAAGCTCGGTACTCGAGTAAGTACCTATAATTAAGTATGAGTATAAGTATGAGATTAAGTCAAGTCTAAGTTGAGTTTAAAATAAAGTTTAAAAGAAAAAAAAATTAGTCATAAAATTTTTAGTAAGTTTAAAGTATTTGAATCAAGAAGCAAGTTAAGTAAGTACGAAGTCACGGCCCTACGTAGGTCGGGGCGTGACAACTTTCATGCAATAGGTTTAAATGCTTAGGTATGTGCTTGATTAAGGTTTATTGGTCTTGATTTATGTTTTGATGCATGTTTTGGATGGTTTGCTTGTGAGATATTATGGTTTGTATGTATGCCCAGAAAGTGTTTGTTATATGTCCCCATATGCTCAAGAAGAAATATGGTATACATGCATGATGGAAATACAATGGTATGTGAATTAAGAGCTAAAACTAAACCTAAAACCCTAGTTTGGTACAAGATTACCACATGGGTTTGCATGGGTATGAATCAATGCATGTTGATGAAAAAATCGCGTTAAAGCACTACATGTTTGTTACAGGTTCACGTTTGTGACTGTTTGAGGTAGTGTGCGCGTAATTTTACGTAAAATTTGACCTAAAAACGAAGCTGCCAGTTTTCAGGTAAAACTGGACAACCTTCTGGAAACGTGATTTGAGGCCCTTAGAGGCCGAATTTGGGAAAAATAAAGAATCCTAGGGGGCTACACAAACAGATTTTGAAAAATAAGCTCCAAAAGCTTCCTTTTTTGTGAAAACCCGAGCCTTGGTCTGCCCAGGCCCTGTGCACGGCCAGTCGGTTTCAACTAGGAATATGAACAAGTTAAATACAGAATAAGGTTTTGTGAAAAAACATAAAAGTTGTAGAATTATTCAAGGTCTACAACTTTAATGAAGAAAAGTTTTACAAATTCCAAACAAATTTTGAGAAAAAAAAATGAATCTTAAAAACTGTGTAGGAAACAGAAAATTACTGCACAGGATTTTCAGAAAACAGTACATAACAGGAAATTCCTGCACATGTATTGATAACCGAAATTATGAACTGTTTTTCAAAGAATGTTTTCAGAATTTGACAATTTTTAACTATTTTTGCTTAAAAGTAACAGTTTTATAAAAATATGGTTTTAAGAGAATTAAAGTTTTTATAAAAGAATTTTAAAAGGAAATTTGACAAAGTTTTGTCAAGAAAAGAGAAAAATAAATAAGTCAAAAAGAATGTTAAAAATATAGTAACCTAATAGGGTCTTTATTTAAAATTAATTGGGCCTAAAACCCAGGGTTATCCATAGTAATCTAGTGGGATATGATTTAAAAGTAATTGGGCTTAGACCCAAAGTTACTAATAGTAACCTAATACTATTCAAGTATGATTGGACTTAGTACCCAAGTTTACCTTAAGTAACCTAACAAGATATTGTTTAAGTATGTTGGGCCATGAGCCCTACGGTTATAGCAAGTAACCAAACAAGTTATCATAAGATGATGTAGGGGGGGGACATATAACTAGGGATTACTCATAGATGTTGGTTAGGATACCAACATTTAATGTTATGGTTGAGAGTAAGATAGGATGATTCTTATCTTACGTCCTTTTTGAAAACAGGAAGTTAACCTGTTTTTGCGACCGGTAGGAGCAACAAACTCAGGACGTACGTAACAGGTAAGTACAACTCTGCCTACAGCATAGGTAAAAATGTTTTTACTGCTTATAGTGCATATGATTCATGCCTTAATAATGTGATGCGTATGATTTATGCCTTAATGATGTGATGCATATGATTTATGCCTTATTATTATGGCATCAAGAAGCATGCTCACCAATGATAAGTCACTTGGTAAGAACAAAGATCAAGTTTCAAGTAAGAAACTGATTTCAAGAAACATGTTTTCAAGAAGAAAACTCTTTTCAAGAAAATGTTTTCAAGAACAAGTTAAGGAAGAGTTTTTAAGTATGATGGCAAGCAAGTTGCCACGTGTCGTACCGACCTGCCTCCAGGTCAGGTTTGGTCCATGGTTTGAGTTAGAAATGGACCGGCCACCCCAACCACTCCATGATAGCGCGCCACGATATGTACACTTATGTTAAGTAAGGGGCCCAAAAAATATGCTAATATAAGACAGCATAATGAAAGCATAATTGGTTCATACATGATGTTATTATGAAATGTTTTGCAGATTTATAGTTGTACTTGCTGAGCGAAAGCTCACGTCTTACGTTTATGCTGTAGGTAAGCAACCTGCCAGCAATCTTTGATGCAAGACGGTGGAGCGCGGCAAGGCTACCTGTGAAATATTGGGATGGGAACCGCAACAAATTTTGTTTAATTATGTTTGACAGTTAATGTAAAATGTTTGTATGTACCAAAACAAGTTTAGTATTTCAGTTAATATATATATATATATGTATATGTATACATGTATATATCAGTAAGTATAGTATGAGTAAGTTTCCAAGATTTAAGTTGGGAAAAACAATTTTGCAATATTTTTTCCTATCAAATAAGTTAGTATTATGTAAGAGAAGTAGCTGTGACGGCCCACGTAGGGCAGGTCGCCACAAACTTACTCGTTCTTCCTTTTGAAAAATTTTGGCCATGTACACTCTCTGTATTGATCAGCTTCGGATTTTGATAAAAACAGAGGCCTTTGTAGCCTTATTTTTGAAAAACCGTTTGCGTTGCCCCTAGGATTTCAATTTTCTGCAACTTTTCATTTATAATGTTTTCCAAATTCGGCTTCTAAGGGCCTCAAAATTAAGTTTCCAGAAAACTGTATTTGTGTGGTTTTTGCTTAAAAATTCACACACACTAGCTCAAACGGTCACAGCCGTGAGCCTACATCAACAAGCAGTGTGTCGAATACATATTTAACATTAAATCATTCACTTGTTCATCTTTATGAAAAACACAATATTTTATAACTTTTCCAAACTTACCAAATTGTGTTTTTAGGTCAATTCCTTAACCAACAAACTTATGACATTTACATATCCATCATTCATAAATCATCCATATCCAAACATGTGAAAGAATATTCACAAACACTTGGTGAGCACCTAACTTAAAACTCATTCTATAACAAAAAAAATCAACCCATGCTTAGATCTAACAACCAAGTTAACCTAAGCATAGGTCTAGCCATAACCAATCTTATCAAAACCATAATATAGGGCAAAAATAAAAATTATGAGCTTATGCTCTTACAACCCAAACTTGAAATACACATAAATCCTTAATCAAAAGCTTAATGAAATTCTTAGAAGGTCAAGAGGAATACCTCTAAAGTTGGAATGGTTGCTTTTAAGCTTTAGGATGAGAAAGATTTTTCATCCACACTTCACTACCCCAACCCGGCCACTCTCTCCCTTTCTCTCCCTTTTCTTCTTCTTCTTCTTTTCTTTTCTTTCTTTTTTTTTTTTTTTTTTTTTTTTTTTTCCTAAGGGCTAGAAGGAGAAGTTGGAAGATAACTAAAAATTGGGAGGTTTAACTAAATGGTTCAAGTTCAACCTCACAACACCTATTATATAGGTGAAAAATTCATAATTTCTAACAATTATTTTTTTTTTTAAATTACATATTTGACCATAAAAACAAAACATTTGCCCTTTATTCCCATGAAGTGGCCGGTCATGTGGAGCGTAATCCACTAAAATATTTCTCATAATTATCCACTTAAATCTTTCCAATTTTTCAAAAAATCCTAAAATTCACATACTTATCTTTGATGAGGTATCCTTCAATTAGGGCCCCGTTTGACACTCTCTCCTAATATGCAGTCCACTTTCTTAATGATCCAGATTTTTATCAATACTGTTTTAACTATTAATAGTACAGTAATACTGGACTGTAGTCCAGAATTCATCTGCACTTAACTGGACCGCATATAGGTTTGTCGTTAGGACTTGAAGCTAATTAGCCCTCATTGCTCCAAATATAATTCCTAATTGTTCTAGATGTGATTCCATACCTTATTTTAATTATGCATCAATAATTAAGGTCGGTCAACAGTCTAAACTTCAATACTGCTTATTATATTGCAGAACCGTCTTAATATCGATCATGAGTTATCCTGGTCATACGTAAGCCAGAATAAAAAACATAAATCTTGATTTTGCCTTATACCCCCGACCTTAAAGGACAATCATTGAGTACTCAACTTAAACAGATTTTTGATAAATTAGATCATGCATTTCATATTGACATATATATAGCACAGACTTAGATTTCCTTTGTATCTAAGGAATTCATGAGTCCGTAAAAGTTTCGTTGTCACAGAATTAACTTTTCAACCAACCCAAAACTGAAATCAAAAAACCAAACCACGAAATCAAATTTTTTTTTAAAATGCTGATTTTAAAGCAGTACCAGATAACTCAAATAATTGCATATGAGAAAAATAAGAAACTCACGCCCCTTGGAATTACGGTTGACTGCAGTGAAATTGTTGCCAAGAATCTCCGCCCACAATGCCTCGCACAAACTGAAAGACAACACCCCCAAACTTGCTATGTGACTCGTGGTTGGAAATGCCCAAATCTGTGGGTCTTTAACTTGCGATTCAAGTTGCATTTGGCCAACCAAACAATTTTTTGAAGGCCTAGCTTGTGGGCGTAGCTTTGTTGGGATGGAAGCTAAGTGCTTGAAATTTGGGTAAGAAACTATGGTCTGGCTGAATTTCTTTTTTTTTTTTTTACGCGAAAAAATTTGTGGAAAAATTACAGTTTCAAAGGGTGGGTTTCGAAGTGAAGAAACGGCAAGGAGTAGTCTGGGTCAAGTGAATTTTGACTTTTATATCCTAGGTTTACACAAGGGCTGAGAAAAGGGTTGTTGTTTTTTTTTTTTTTTTTGAAATGTTTGCGGCGTTTCCTGCAGCAAATTTGACACAGATTGTTCTTTAAGACTGAGTCCTAGGCCGCTTTCTGCATAGAAAGAAAAAATCGTAAAATCAGTTCAAATTACTAACAAACTACTGAATCAACAACTCAAAAAAAATTAAATAAACCAAAATAACAAACAAAGAAATTTTTGGGTTGCCTCCCAAGAGCGCTTGTTTTTAAGTCATTAGCCTGACTACTTCCCTATTTTAAACGTCTTTAAGAATGTGGAATACTTGGAACGCTCAATAGGACTTCCCCAATTATGCTTGATTCGCTGACCATTCACCAAAAATTTCCATCATGTTGGATCATCTTGCAATTCTACTGCTCCATGAGGAAAAATAGAAGAAATTTTGAACGGGCCAGACCACCGAGACTTCAATGTCTCAAGAAAAAACTTTAATCTTGAATTGAACAATAAAAAATTGCTGCCCTGGTTCAAATGTCCTGTTGATGATTCTCCTGTCATGCCAATGATTAACTTTGTCCTTGTAGAGCTTGGCGATCTCATAACCTTGCAATCGAAATTCATCAAGCTCATTAAGCTGCATCAATCTCTTTTCTCCAGCAGCACTCATGTCCATATTCAACTGTCGAAGTGCCCAATATGCCTTGTGCTCCAACTCCAAAGGCAAATGGTAGGCCTTCCCAAACACAAGTTGATACAGTGAATTCCACTTGAAGTCTTAAAGGTAGTCCTATAGGCCCACAATGCATCTTCCAACCTCTTAGACCATCCTTTCTTGTAGGACATACAGTTTTCTCCAAAATGGCCTTGATTTGCTTGTTCGAAGTTTCCGCTTGCAAATTAGTTTGTGGGTGATAAGCAGTAGCTACCTTGTGACGGACATTGTACTTTGCCAACAAAGCCTCAAAATACTTGCTACAAAAATGTGTCCCTTCGTCACTGATCACAGCCCTTGGTGTACCAAATCTTGTGAAAATTTGCTTCTTCATGAATTTGACCTCCACCTTTGAGTCATTGGTTGGTAGAGTAGCAGCTTCTACCCACTTGGAAACATAATCAACTGCCACTAGCATGTATAAATTGCCAAAAGAAGGAATAAAAGGACCCATAAAGTCGATTCCCCACACATCAAACAACTCTACCTCAAGAATGTTGGTTAGTGGCATTTCATGTCGTCTTGAGATACTACCAACCCGTTGACATCTATCATACCGTAGCACAAAGTTTCGGGCATCTCGAAACAAGCTTGGCCAATAAAAGCCAGATTTCAAGACTTCTGCTACGGTCTTGTCACTTTTGAAAATGCCCTCCATACGGGGAATCATGGCAGTGCTACAACACCTGTTGGATTTCCTCCTCTGAGATACACCATCGTAAAATCTGATCAGCACATTTTCTGAACAAGTAAGGCTCATCTCAGAAGTAAAATTTCACCTTATGCAAAAACTTCTTCTTTTGTTAACCATTCAAATTAAGAGATAACCTCAAGAATGTTGGTTAGTGGCATTTCATGTCGTCTTGAGATACTACCAACCCGTTGACATCTATCATACCGTAGCACAAAGTTTCGGGCATCTCGAAACAAGCTTGGCCAATAAAAGCCAGATTTCAAGACTTCTGCTACGGTCTGTCACTTTGAAAATGCCCTCCATACGGGGAATCATGGCAGTGCTACAACACCTGTTCGATTTCCTCCTCTGAGATACACCATCGTAAAATCTGATCAGCACATTTTCTGAACAAGTAAGGCTCATCTCAGAGTAAAATTTCACCTTATGCAAAAACTTCTTCTTTTGTTAACCATTCAAATTAAGAGATAACCTCAAGAATGTTGGTTAGTGGCATTTCATGTCGTCTTGAGATACTACCAACCCGTTGACATCTATCATACCGTAGCACAAAGTTTCGGGCATCTCGAAACAAGCTTGGCCAATAAAAGCCAGATTTCAAGACTTCTGCTACGGTCTTGTCACTTTGAAAATGCCCTCCATACGGGGAATCATGGCAGTGCTACAACACCTGTTCGATTTCCTCCTCTGAGGATACACCATCGTAAAATCTGATCAGCACATTTTCTGAACAAGTAAGGCTCATCTCAGAAGTAAAATTTCACCTTATGCAAAAACTTCTTCTTTTGTTAACCATTCAAATTAAGAGATAACATCCCACTCACTAAGTAATTTACAAATCAGCATACCAAGGCAATGTAGTATTAGCTCTAGTGACAACCAAGAGTTGCTTATCTAAAAACACCTTATTAATAACCTCTAAATCCGTGCCCTTCAACTTTCTCTAACCGAGACAAATGATCAGCCACTTGGTTCTCTGTTCCTTTCCTATCTTTGATCTCTAAGTCAAATTCTTGAAACAGAAGCACCCATCTAATCAGCCTTAGCTTTGCATTCTTTTTCTCTACCAAGTATTTGATGGCTGAATGGTCTGTGAAAACCGTGACCTTTGCTACTTTCAAATAGGCTCGAAATTTGTCAAAGGCGAAGACAACAGCCAACAACTCCTTCTCTGTCACCGTGTAATTCAGTTGGGCCCCTGATAGAGTCTTACTGGCATAGTAAATTGAGTCGAATATCCTATCTTTGCGCAGCCCTAAAACAGCTCCCACAGCCCAATCACTTGCATCACACATCACTTCAAATGGTACGGACCAATCCGGGACTACTATGATTGGTGCTGAAATGAGCTTCTTCTTCAATTCTGTGAACGCTAACAAACATGCCTCGTCAAAGATGAATTGGTTGTCTTTCTCCAACAAGCTGAAAAGAGGTTTGGAAATATTGGAAAAGTCTTGGATAAATCTTCGGTAGAAGCCCGCGTGCCCAAGAAAACTCCGAAGCCCTTCACATTTGATTGTGGTGGAAACTTTCTATTATGGCAATCGTTGCTTTGTCAACCTCAAGGCCATTTCTCGAAACTCAGTGTCCCAACACTATGCCCTCCTTAACCATAAAGTAACACTTTTCCCAATTGAGGACCAAATTGGGTCCTCTTCACAATGCTTCAAGACCCTTGCCAAGTTGGTGAGGCAATCTTCAAAATTTTCTCCAAAATCGAAAAATCGTCCATGAACACCTTCACATATTGCTCTACCATATAGTGAAAATTGCCATCATACACCGCTGAAAAGTTACAGGTGCGTTGCACAAGCCAAATGACATCCTTCTGAAGGTAAATGTACCGAATGGACAAGTGAAGGTTGTATTGTGTTAGTCCTCTGGGGCTATGGCAATCTGATTATAACCTGAATATCCGTCCAGAAGTAATAGAATTCCTTCCCTGCCAATCTATCTAGCATCTGATCAATGAATGGGAACGGGAAGTGATCCTTCCGTGTGGCTTTTGTTAAGCTTCCTATAGTCCATACAAATCTGCCAACCCGTTACTATTCTTGTTAGAATCAATTCATTATTTTCATTTTCCACAACGGTAATCCCCCCTTTCTTAGGAACACACTGAACCGGACTAACCCACGAACTATCGGAGATTGGATAAATTATCCCTGCATCCAACCACTTAATTATCTCTTTCTTGACTACCTCCTTCATGATCGGATTCATTCGTCGCTGACCTTCTATAGACCCTTTCTTGTCATCCTCCAAAAGAATCTTGTGCATACAAAATGAGGGATTTATACCCTTTTATATCTGTTATTGTCCACCCGATGGCACCTTGAAATTTTCTCTAAAATATGAAGCAAACTCTCCTCTTGATCTTTAGTCAAGTCGGTAGCAATGATCACAGGAAGAGTCGAGGATTCTCCCAAATAAGCATATCTAAGATGAGACGGTAGAGGTTTCAATTCTAACACCGGTGGCTCTTCCCTTGAGGACTTGGATGGCTTGTGCTCATGGTTTGACAAATCCAATGATTCAATTTTCCGCAAAGATCTTGGCGCAATTGCATTACCATCTAACCAAACAAGTTGTTCCACAAATTCATCTTCATCCTCCTCCGAATCCATGCCAACGATGAACATATCAAATCTTGTTGGTTACTTGCCTCAAACTCTTTGGCCACTAAGGAATCTAAAGCAGATATGGCCGAACACTCCTCCACCAAAACTGGAAACTTCATAGCCCAGAGCACATTAAATGTCACCTGCTCATATTGCACTCTTATAGTTAATTTCCCCTTTTGCACATCAATCAAGGTGCGGCCTGTAGCAAGAAATGGCCTTCCTAGGATGATTGGCACTTCTTTGTTTGCCTCATAATCAAGAATGATAAAATCTGCAGGAAAAATGAACTTATCCACCTTTACTAGAACATCTTCAATCTTCCCTTCAAGATGGGTGATGGACCTATCGGCAAGCTGCAATGATACCATAGTAGGCTATGCTTCACAATTCTTAACTTCTTGAAGATGGACATTGACATCAAATTGATACTAGCTCCCAAATTACATAAAGCCTTAACAAAGTATCGGTTTCCAATTGAGCACGGTATTGTAAAACTTCCCGGATCCTTCAGCTTGGAAAGGAGTTTATTCTGTAATATGGTGCTGCAGTCCTCTGTCAAAGCTACAGTTTCAAATTCTCCAAATCTACGCTTCTTAGTGACCAAATCTTTCATGAATTTGGCGTAATTCGGCATCTACTCCAGGGCTTCAACAAGAGGTATATTGATGTGAAGCTGCTTTAAGACATCCAAAAATTTACGGAATTGATCATCCTTTTGTTGCTTTTGAAACTGCTAAGGAAATGGTGGAGGCAGTTTGTTGTTGTTGGGTTCTATAATTCATGTTGTACCAAAATGCTACAAAATGCTGTAGCATTTTTCGGATCAAATTCTAGCTGCTGATTTGTACCCTGCTTTTCTTCTTGTTGAAGTTGCTCGTCTTGTTCTTGGATTGAAGTGGACTCGTTCTGTACAGCTTTTGGATTTGCCCTTGGCTCCAGCTCCTTTCCATTCCTAAATAAAATTGCGTTGCAGTGTTCTTTCCCTTCCCTCCTTGGATCTTCAGTATTACTTGAAAGAGAGCCTTGCGGCCTGACATTCAAGGCATTTGCAATCTGCCCAATCTGATTCTTCAAGCTCCTTAATGTTGCATCATGACTCTGAACTCTAGTGTCATTCTTTGCTATATACTCATTGATCGAATTCTCCAATGAGCTAAATGATTCCATAGCTTGAGTTCTTGGTTGTTGAGATGGAAAGCCCGGTGGGTGAGAAGGTCGATGATAACATTTGCTCCATTAGAACTTGCCCCTTGGTTGTTCCATGAAAATTTTGGGTGTTGTCTCAACCCCGGATTGTAAGGCGCCGAATAAGGATTGTTCCTGTTGAAATTACCCACATAACAAGTAGAGGCTAGATTAGAAGGGAAATCCTCATACAAGTGTTCCTCTTCATAATAAACACAAGTGACGCAACCAGATTGCACCGAACTAACACCCACCGACATGCTCATAGTCTTGATCATATTCGTCAAACTCAATACTTGGGCAGAAAGTGCAATAATAGCATATACTTCATGAAATCCCTGCAGCCTTTCGAGCATTGAGTCTATCGGTGGGCCACTGATAATTATTGGTTGCCATCTTCTCCAAAATCTCATACACTTCATTGTACGATTTGGCCAAAAGAGCACCATTGGCAGCCACATCAACTATTGTACTTGTTTTCCCATTGAGCCCATTATAAAATGTTTCCATTTAAATCCAATGGGAATCCCATGATGAGGGCATTTTCGCAACAATTCTTTAAATCTCTCACATACTTCATACAAGGATTCTCCCTCCGATTGTTGGAATGAAGTGAATGTCGTTTCTAAGCTTGGCATTCTTGGTTGGAGGAAAGTACTTCATGAGGAAATTTTTTGCCAAGTCATTCCATGTTGCTATTGAATCCGGTGGCAACAAATTAAGCCATGCTCTAGCTCTATCTCTCAAGGAATAAGGGAATAGCTTCAGCCTCAATGCTTCCTCGGACACCCTTGGTAGCTTAAAAGAATCACATACTTCCATGAATAGCCGAAGGTGCATGTGGGGATCTTCAGTTGCCATTCCACTGAACAGGCCCACGGTTTGCAACATTTGAAACATAACCAGCTTGAGTTCAAACTATGACGCTTGTATTTCTGGCCTAATAATGCCTGGATTGATCCCATGGTAGAATGGGTACAGCATACTCTCGAATGGCTCTGTCTCTGTCATCCACCAAAACCATTTGAGGTAATAGATTATTGACATTCATTGCTGCCCATCACTAACCATATTTTACAGCAACTCTTTCTTGCTATTTCTCCCACTTGCTCATTTCTCCTTGCTATAAAGTTCTTTTAATTTATGGATTCAAGGGCAGCAATTCTTGGTTTCGCTGGTTATTCATGTAAAGAAAGCAAGCTCCTGAAATACAAAAGCTCAACCAATAAGAAAAGGCAAAAACAAGAACTAAAAACGAAATAACTGTTATAAATATTTGTAATGATTTCAATCCCCGACAATGGCGCCAAAACTTGTTTGCGATTATTTGATGTGTATAAACCTATGCAAGTTTACGTAATCCAACAAGTAATATTGAAAGTGAGTTGAGTATCGTCTCCACATGAATTGATCACTAAAATGAATTGCAAAAGAAATTAAGCACAAATCAATTTGGGATTAGAAATTTAACTAAGTAAAAATGTAATAATCTGAAGAAATAAAATGGGTATAATGAAAATGCACTATAATAGACAAAAAGAACAATATCCAGTCAAGCTTTGTAAATCAAAAAGAGAATTAAGCTAGAATTGTCAATTTCCCCATAATTGCAAGTCTGATCCGAATGCTGTAAGAAATGCTACAGCAAAAACTGTCATGTTAACTGAAATTCAATTTTATCATAAAATTCTTCCAAATTAATTATGACTAAAAATTCTTTAAACCGTTTTCAACATATTCCTATGTAGATCTAGTTCTCATAACACAAATTCATGCACCAATTCAATGGGTTATACAAGGTAAATAGCATATTCCTATACCATTCACAAATCAATATAAACTTCAAAAAGCATATTGAACTTGCATCATCCAAGTTAGATCCAGCTCAAATTAATCTTTCCAAAGTTAATCAAAGCCTAGTTTTCTATAAATTGATGACCAATCAACAATAGAAATTAAACAATCAAAACACTTGAATGAACAGGAAAAAAATTCGCTCAACATTTCAAAAAAACATTCAAATCATCTTCCCAATTTCGGGTCCATCGATAATCCCAGCTAAAGAAATTTAGCTCATGTTTAGGATTACAAAAACAAGCTTAAGTACATAATCCATGTTCATCAGAGAATGAAATTAAAGAAAATAGTTCAAAGGAAGAGTAAGCAAGAGAAAAACTGTAACGACCCGCCTTACGTAGGTCGTTACCATACTTATCTTACACAATTACTTAACTTACTTAACTCGCGGAAATAAGGAATATATATATTTTTTTAAACAACTTGAATCTAAACTCAACTATATACTTACGTATAAACATATGTACGTACTTAATTGAGTATTTAAGTTTTAAACTTATTTTAACATACAATAGATTATACTAAATAGTAATTATATATTTTATCACAAAACGCGTAGCGGTCTCCATCCCGTAGTTTCACAGTTAGCCCTGCCATGCCCCACCATCTTGTATCAAGTATTGCCAATAGGGAGCTTACCTACAGCATAAACGTAAGTAGTGAGCTTTCGCTCAGTAAGTACAACTATTAACCCGCAAAACAATTCGTAATAAAACAATGCATGAACCAATTATGCTTCATTATACTTTCTTAGGTTAGCATATTTTTGGGCCCTTACTTAACATAAGTGTACTTACCGTGGTGCGCAGCCATGAAGTGGTTGGGGCGGCCAGCCCAATCCAACTCAAACCATGGACCAAACCTGTCCTAGTACAGGTCGGTACGACACGAGAAAACTTGCATAACATCATACTTTAAAACACTTTCTTGCTTAAAAACAGTTTCTTAAAACAATTTCTTATTTGAAACTTATCTTATTCTTATCATGTGAATTATCATTAGTGAACATGCTTCATGATGTCATAATAATAAAACATAATCATATGCATCACATACATAAATGCAAGTTTTGAAAACATGCAATCAGTAAAATAATTTGTCTATGCTGTAGGCGGAGTTGTACTTACAGGTTATGCTACTTCCAAGGTTTGGTTGCTCTAACAGGTTGCAACAACAGGTTACTTTCCTGTTTCCAAAAAGGTCTTAAGATAAGAATCATCATATCTTACCATGAATCATTACATTCAATACTGGTATCCTAACCAACATTTACCAATAACCCTACCCCACATACTATAATGGTATCTTATTCGGTTACTAAATGTAACCTTAGGGCACCTGACTCAATAACAATCAAACAGTATCTTGTTTGATTACCTAATGCAAATCTTGGTTATAATGCCTAATTATACTTAAATAGTATCTTATTAGGTTACTATTCGTAATCCTGGGTATAAGCCCAATCATATTTAGGTTAATATCCTACTGGGTTACTAAGGCCCAATTATATTATAGTGGTATCTCATTTGGTTATCATAAGTAACCTTGGGTCCAAAGCCTAACATATAAAATGAGTAACCCATTTGATTACTAGAAGTATCCTTTCAAATAACTTGGTCCAAATAATTTTTCGTATCCTTTCCGATTACTATATGTCTTACTATGGTTACCATAAAACTTAGCCTAATTTTATTATTTCTTTTCTTCACAAATCCTTATTAACTCTTTTAAACTATTTTTATTAAACTATAATTAATTTAAACAAAAATAGTAAAACTGTGGAATTCTGAAAACCATTTTTGAAGACAGTCCCATAATTTCAGTTATCAGTGATGTGTAGGAATTGCCTGTTTATGTACTGTTTTGAAAATCCTGTGCAGGATTTTCTTGTTTCCTGTTCAGATATTAAGATCCCATTTTATTTTAAAATCTATTTTGAATTTGAAACGTTTTCTTATAAAAGTTGTAGAACTCAATGATTCCTACAACTTTCATTTTTTACTCGAAACTCGGTTCTGCCTTTAACCTATCCGTTTTCCTTGTTCAAACCCCCTGGCCGTAAGTACTTGTCTGATCAGGCCAGTCTCGGATTTTAATAAAAACAGAGGCCTTTAGAGTCATATTTTTAAAAACCGTCCATGCTTCCCCCTAGAATTTTTAATTCTCTACAACTTTGTGGTTTTGACTTTTTCCAAATTCAGTCTCTAAAGGCCTAAAAATTTCATTTCCAGATTGCTGCCTAGTTTAATCCAAACTAGCAGTTTTCATCTTTAGTTGATTTTTACGTAAAATTACGCACACCCTACCTCAAACGGTCGTAACCGTGTACCTACGTCAATCATGCAGCGTATTACGTAGGGTTTCCATCAACATGCATTTGTTTCTCATCCATGTAACCCGTTTAGTAATCTTTTGCCAATTTAGGGTTTTAGGTTGGTTTTTCATTCTTAATTCATCATATAATTGCATCTTCATCATTCATGCATACCATGCTTCTTCATAAGCATGTGGGGATATATAACAAACACCTACTAGACATTCACACATAGCACATTATTTTTTTTTTAAAACATAACATCAAAACATGCACCAAATCATAAATCAAGGCCACTAAACCCTAATCAAGCACATACTAGACATTTAAACTTATTGCATGAAAGTAGAGGGTGAGCTTATGCTCTTACAAACCCAATATGAAATACACTTAAATACTTGAATCAAAACTTAATTGAATTGCTTAAGAAGTTTAGGAATGTTACCTCTAAGCCTTGAAAGTGGATCTAGACCTTGGATCAAAAATTTTCCTCCTTGCTTCACTTTCTCCAAAAATCCGACCACTTTTTTTTTTTTTTTTTTCTTCTTTGAGTTCGGTTCCTAGGGGAGGGAGAGAGACTTGAGAGTGAACTAGAAGGCTAGGGTTTCACTAAGTGGTCCAAACTTAACCCCACCTCACCTATTTATAGGTGAAATTTAATTTATTTTCTAGAATTATTATTATTTCCAAAATTGCATATTGGTCCCCAAAAGCAAAAATATTTACTTAATGATCCAATGAGGTGGCGGGCCATGAGGGTTGCTTGGAGGCCAAGTAATCTCTTCAATGTTCATCCATTTTATACTTTCGTAATTTTCTAAAAATCCATAAATTCACATAATTATCATGATGAGGTGTCCTCCCATAAGGGCTCCGTTTGGCTTTCCTCCTAATATGCAATATATTTTTATTCTAATACAGATATTACAAGTACTATTTTCAACTAATAACAGTACAGTTGTACTGGACTGCAGTCCAGAATTTATCTGTACTTAACTAGACTGCGTTTAGATTTTTCTTAGAACTTGAATCCACTTAGTCCTTATTACTCTAAATATTGTGCTTGATTTTTCTACAGTGGTCCCGTACCTTATTCTTGTTTCTTTATCCGTAATGACGTTTTTCACAGTATAATTTACATACTGCTTATTATACTGCAATACCGTCTCAATCATAATTAAGATCATTATGGTCAAACATTGATCGAAATAAAATCATACATAAACCCTGATTCTGATAATCAGATCAGACATTTCATATAAACATAAATAGTACAAACTTTGATTCCTTAAAAAGGAAATCGTAAATTTGTAAAAAGGTTGGTTATTACAATCTACCCCCCTTAAAAATTTTCGTCCCCGAAAATTAAAACAAGTTGGGATAGTTCTTTCTCATTTTCTCTTCTAGTTCCCACGTTGCTTCTTCAACATTATGATTCCGTCATAACACTTTAACCATGGGAATGATTTTGTTTCTTAAGACTTTTCTTCCTAATCCAGAATCCGGACTGGCTTTTCTTCATATGTCAAATCAGTTTGGATTTCGATTGGTTCTTGACTTAGCACATGGGAAGGATCAGGTATATACTTTTTCAGCATCGAGACATGGAAAACGTCATGCACAGAAGCTAATTCGAGCGGCAAAGCAAGCTTGTAGGCTACTTTTTCAATCCTCTCAAGGATTTCAAATGGTCCCGTATATCTCGAACTAAGCTTTCCATTTTTCCCAAACCTCATTATCCCTTCATAGGAGCAATCTTAATGAAAACAGAATCTCCAACTTGAAATTCTAAGGGTCTTCAACGTTTATCAGCATAACTTTTTGTCGACTGAAAGCTATGTCGAGTCTCTGTTTGATCATCTTGATATCCTCTGAGGTTTTTCTAATGAAATCTGTAGTTTGAAGCTACTTCTGTCCAACTTCTTGCCAATGAATGGGAGATCGACATTTCTTTCCATATAACGCTTTAAATGGAGCCATACCAATTGAGGCGTGATAACTGTTATTATAAGAAAATTCGATCAAAGGTAGCTTCTGATCCCAGGTTTCTTTGAAATCCAAAACACATGACCTCAGCATATCTTCCTGTGTTTGGATAGTTCGTTTCGATTGTCCATCAGTCTGGGGGTGAAAAGCTGTACTAAATTTCAATTTTGATCCCATAGCCGTGTGAACACTCTTCCAAAATTGAGAGATAAAACGCCCATCCCGATCTGAAATGATAGATTTTGGCACCCCATGCAGCCTAACAATCTGGGATACGTAAATTTCAGCTAGTTTTTCTACTGAAAAGGTAGCCTTAATAGCAATGAAGTGGGCTGATTTGGTTAATCTATCAACCATCACCCAAATCATGTCATTCTCACTTGCGGTCTTGGGTAATCCAACTACAAAATCCATAGTAGTTTGTTCCCATTTCCACTCTGGAAGCTCGATTTTCTGAAGATCTCCGCCAAGTTGCCGGTGTTCAGCCTTAACTTTCTGACAAGTTAGGCATTTTGACACAAAGTCAGCAATTTCAGTCTTCATGTTTGGCCACCAATAGTTTTCTTTGAGGCCATTGTACATCTTGGAAGCTCCGGGATGTACCGAGTATGGCGTCTCATGTGCTTCAGACATAATCTGTTTCTTAAGGAATTCAAAGTTAGGAACACAAATCCTTTCTTTGAAATAAATTATCCCATCCGTAGAGGCTTCGAATTCTTTATTCTTTCCACCAAAAAGTTACGCCTTTACCAGAAAGGAATCTTTCCCTTGATGAAACTTAATGGATTCTAGGTGATTAGACTAAAGAGTCAGAACAACCAATTTTCCAGTTATCATCTCCATATTGAAAATCAAAAATTTCCCTTTGAAGTGGCTTGGGCAACGTTCCAATAGACATTAACACGCCAGATGATTTCCTACTTAAAGCATCCGCTACCCTGTTTGCCTTTCCAGGGTGGTAGAGGATCTCACAATCGTAATCCTTCATGAGTTCCAGCCATCTACGCTGTCTCATATTGAGCTCCTTTTGGATGAAGATGTATTTGAGACTTTGATGATCTGTATAAATCTCACATCTATTCTCATACAAATAGTGTCTCCAGATCTTTAATGCAAAAACCACCGCCGCGAGCTCCAAATCGTGCGTTGGATAGTTCCGTTCGTGATCCTTCAGTTGTCATGAGGCATAGGTGACCACCTTTCCTTTTTGCATTAGGACAGCCCCTAATCCGGTTTTAGAAGCGTCACTGTAAATTATGAAATTTCTGGTGTCCACATCAGGAATTATTAACACCGGTGCGCTAGTAAGCTTCCTCTTGAGCTCTTGAAAGTTTTCTTCACACTTCTGTGTCCACTCGAATTTCTTCCCTTTTCGAGTAAGGGCTATAAGTGGTGTATCAATCTTGGAGAATCCTTAAACGAAACGTCGGTACTATCCGGCCAAACCAAAAAAGCTCCGTATCTCCGTAACGTTTTTGGGTACTTGCCACGTATTGACCGCCTCTACTTTAGCAGGATCAACGGAAATTCCTTCCTTTAAAACCACATGACCCAAGAAATGAACTATTTCCAACCAAAATTCACATTTTGTGAACTTGGCATAAAGCTGATTCCGCCTTAACGTCTCTAAAACCATCCTGAGGTGCTGCTCGTGTTCCTTCCTGGACTTTAAGTAGATCAAAATATCGTCGATGAAAACGATAACAAACTTATCTAGGTACTCCTTGAACACCCGGTTCATAAGATCCATAAAAGCAGCTGGTGCATTGGCTAATCCAAATGGCATGACAAGAAACTCATAATGCTCATAGCGTGTTCGAAAAGCCGTCTTAGGAATATCCTCCTCCTTAATTCTGAGTTGATCAAAAAGATCATCAATTATAGGTAGAGGATACTTATTCTTAATCGTAATCTTATTCAGCTCACGATAGTCGATGCACATCCGCAACGATCCATCTTTCTTTTTGACGAATAGTACCGGTGTTCCCCATTGGGATTGGCTTTGTCGAATGAATCCATTGTCCAACAGTTCTTGCAACTGCACTTGGAGTTCCCTAAGCTCGGCTGGGGCCATACGGTAAGGCGCTTTTGATATTGGTGCAGCTCCAGGTAATAATTCTATCTCAAAAGAAATTTCCAGCTCGAGAGGAAGTCCTGGTAAGTCTTTTGGAAACACATCCACATATTCCCTGATAATAGGAACATCTTCCGGGTATAACTCCACCTCTTGTTCTTTGTCCACCATGTTAGCTAAGTATCCTTGGCATCCATTAGCCAACATTTTTCATGCCTTCATTGCCGATACTAACTTAGTTGAGGAATTTTGGGACTGACCGTAGAAGTTGAATTCCTCCTCACCACGAAGACTAAACATAACACAACGCTTTCGACAATCAATCTTACCGTTGTACTTACCTAGGAAGTTCATTCCTAGAATAACATCATAATCTTGAAGCTTAATCACGATGAGGTCTACATATAGTTTTCTACTACAAATGACTACTGGAACATTTTGCAACCAAAAATCAGACAAAAAAATTTCTCCTAACGGAAGGGAGGTTCTGAAGGGTTGCTTTAAATTATCCACACCTCTTCCTAATTTCTAAGCAAACTCCATTGATACAAATGAATGGGTGGCACCAGAATCAAATAGGGTAATAGCATCATCTGTGGCAATAGAAATCTAACCTGTTACCACGTGAGAAGTTCCAGCTTCAGCATCCCCCTTTGTGTAGGCATAAATCCTGGCTTGGAGTTCAAAAGCCTCTAGTTTTCCTTGTGCAATCGAAGGGTCTTCGATCTTTGCTTGTACCGCATGCAGTTGACTGCTTGTATTTCTATTCTGGTACTGAGGGTTCTGGTTCTGGCTGTTTAAGGTGCAATTTCTCGCATAATGGCCTTCCTTGCCACAAAGGTAGCAGGTGTTCATCCCCAATCTACACACTCCCAAGTGCTTCTTTCCACATTGCGCGTACACTGGATAGTCATTATTATTACCCTCATTCCCTCGGTTGCTCTTCTTTTGAGGGTAGTTCCTCTGTTGACCCTGGCCGGTAGCATTCCCTTTCCTTTTGTTCTTCCCGAACTACTTGGAATTTTGGGCAGAATTGCTGGTCTGGCCTTTCAGGTACAATTCCTGGTTCTGTCTGGGCCGTAACTGTTTTACCACAGCTTTTTCCTCTTTCTTGGCTTTGAAATCTGAGCCCTTGCCTCCTTATCCTGATTAATCCAGTACTCGACTCTTATTGCCCGACTGATATAGTCAGATACCAGGGTTGGAGGGCTACTGCCAGCACTGACTTGCTTGGCAATGTCCTTTCGAAACATCTTCATCATTCTTCTTACTTTCTCAGTTTCGTTCGGTACAAGTTCTAGACACAGGTGGGCCAGCAGTTCAAATATCTTGACAGCCTTCAGTACTGTCATCGATCCCTGTTTCAGACTATTGAACTCATCTTGTTGAGCCGCAAGAATTTCTCTGTTGTAGTACATGGTTCTAAACTCAGCTACAAAATCCTGCCAACTCATAGCCATAACATTTATGAACATTTGGACTGTTATCCACTAATGTCGTGCATCATTCTTCAGTGCAAAGGAAGCACAGAGAACCTTTTCCTGCTCCGTAAGTCCCATAAAATCCAAAATCACTTGGATGTCAATTAACCAGTTGTCAGCTTCTATCGGGTCCGTAGGTCCCTCAAACTCAGGCGCTTTCATTCGCCTAAACCGTTCGTACAACAGGTCTTCCCGAACTAAAGGTGAATTCGCTTATATCCCAACGGGTGCTAACGAGACTTCAAAATTCCGTGAAACCCCATGATGAACCACCAGTACCTGGGCACTACTGGGGGTACAGGGTTATCTTGGGGTGGAACTTCGTTAGCGTGGGGTATCTGATTCAAACGAGCTATCTGCTCTCGAAGCCGGTTTGTTTCCTGTTGCTGTTCCAGCAATTGCTGTTGTAAAGTAGCTACAACATTCGCAAAATCTGGCTCTTGCGGATTTTGGTTTGCTCATGTGTATAGACGCACCATCTTCAAATTCCTCTTTAGTTATAAGAAAAGATATTGTTATACTTGGAATATCCCTTCTTCCATTCATATCTTATCATATTAGATCATTCCACATCATTTCCAATCATATCGTAAAACATCATATAGAAATCATCGTGATTTCATCATATCATATCGTAACTTTATCATAAACTTGTCATAAATAATATTTTATCATAATATCATAACATCATTATATACATTTCATATATGAACTTGTCCTTTTTGTACATTTACAAAAAGTACATCATGTTTAGGTAGTAATATGTACATGTCTTATACACATTATACTTAATATATATATACATAGTCAAAATGAGATGGAAGTGTCTACCACTTTACCATCATACCTATCCTACGTACAATCCTAAGGTCAAAAAGAATAAAATAATAAAAAGTCAACTTAGATCTAAACGGTCTACTCTGTCGTTACATCGGAGAAAATGTCGGAGTCCGCATCCCAATCTCCATCATCAAATAAGATCTCCTCGGGGTCTTTCTCCTGCTCCTTGAGATCTTTTAACTCTTCTTCGATACCTCCTTCCTGCTCCTCCCATACTTCTTGTTCTTCCTCATCATCACTCTCGATGATGATTACTGGAGGATCTTCAGGTTTTTCCTCTGGGTCGACCGGGAAGTCAGCAGGGTCCATATCACCGTCATCTGCACCGGTCTCTGCCTCATGTGAAGGAATCTCCTGAAGTGCCATGGCTGGAATAGGATCCTGTGGCAGAATCGGACCTCCCTGAAACAGTGGCCCACTGATACCGGCATCATCAACTAGAATAACATGGTCATCCTCTGAGGCAGTTGCCTGAATCATATGTGCTATTATCTCCGCCTCCATAATAGCATTTATCATGCTCTCCAATGTCATCCCCATCATAGGCACCGGAACAAAGAGCATGACATCGGGAGGTAACCCTTCCCTAAGAAGATGTAACGCCTGTAACACCGGGCTACCTAAGTCGCGAGGAATGTAAGGCAACATCGCGTCCCGAAACCGTCGGCAATAGTGGCCCATGGACTCGTTCGAATATGCGCGCCAATCTGCAACATGACTAAGATATCGCCTAAGGTACATGTCACTGTATATCTCCGGGTCACGAAAAGGCATGTTAGCGTCCTCATCCGGTAAAGGCCCGTAACGTGCGGTAATTAAAGAACAAAAATCCACCCATGTTCCTCCTGACATGGCCGGTTCCCCTAGGGTTATCTACCATACCCTAGCATCCCTGGCTAAACATCGACTAGCTAACAAAACCTGAAGGCGCACTTCTAATTGGCATATCCTAAATATTGTCTCCATATCATACAGCCATTCTGCTAACGATACTGTTTGTCGGGTCCCGTAAAAAATCAGGGGTTGCATCCCATAAAACACCAAGGGAGCATCACGGTCCTCATCCATTAGCCTCGGATCTATATCATACAATCTACCATATTATACTTACATAATAAGTACACATACAAAAAAAATATTTTTAACTTACAATGACTGTGGCGCTGGCAGGCAGACTGTGAAACCGGAAGGTAGGAACCCTTTATGATACCAACTCTGTAACGACCCACCTTACGTAGGCCGTTACCATACTTATCTTACATAAATACTTAACTTACTTAACTCGCGGAAATAAGGAATATATATATTTTTTAAAACAACTTGAATCTAAACTCAACTCTACACTTACGTATAAACATATGCACGTACTTAATTGAGTATTTAAGTTTTAAACTTATTTTAACATACAATAGATTGTACTAAATAGTAATTATATATTTTATCACAAAACGCATAGCAGTCTCCATCCTGTAGTTTCACAGTTAGCCCTGCCATGCCCCACCGTCTTGTATCAAGCATTGCCAATAGGGAGCTTACATACAGCATAAACGTAAGTAGTGAGCTTTCGCTTAGCAAGTACAACTATTAACCCGCAAAACAATTCGTAATAAAACAATGCATGAACCAATTATGCTTCATTATACTTTCTTAGGTTAGCATATTTTTGGGCCCTTACTTAACATAAGTGTACGTACCGTGGCACGTAGCCATGGAGTGGTTGGGGCGGCTAGCCTATTCCAACTCAAACCATGGACCAAACCTGTCCTAGTGCAGGTCGGTACGACATGAGAAAACTTGCTTAACATCATACTTTAAAACACTTTCTTGCTTAAAAACAGTTTCTTAAAACAATTTATTACTTGAAACTTAATATTATTCTTACCATATAAATTATCATTAGTGAACATGCTTCATGATGTCACAATAATAAACATAATCATATGCATCACATACATAAATGCATGAGTTTTGAAAACATGCAATCAGTAAAACAATTTGTCTATGCTGTAGGCGGAGTTGTACTTACAGGTTATGCTACTTCCAAGGTTTGGTTGCTCTAACAGGTTACAACAACAGGTTACTATCATGTTTCCAAAAAGGACGTAAGATAAGAATCATCATATCTTACCATGAATCATTACATTCAATGCTGGTATCCTAACCAACAATTACAAATAACCCTAGTTATATGTCCCCCACATACTACAATGGTATCTTATTCGGTTACTAAATGTAACCTTAGGGCACCTGACCCAATAACAATCAAACAGTATCTTGTTGATTACCTAATGCAAATCTTGGTTATAATGCATAATTATACCTAAATAGTATCTTATTAGGTTACTATTAGTAACCTTGGATATAAACCCAATCATATTTAGGTTAATGTCCTATTGGGTTATCAAGGCCCAATTATATTATAGTGGTATCCCATGTGGTTATCATAAATAACCTTGGGTCCAAAGCCTAACATATAAAATTAGTAACCCATTTGTTTACTATAAGTATCCTTTCAAATAACTTGGTCCAAATAATTTTTAGTATCCTTTCCGATTACTATATGTCTTACTATGGTTACCATAAAACTTAGCTTAATTTAATTATTTTTTTTTCTTCACAAATCCTTATTAACTCTTTTTAAACTATTTTTATTAAACTGTAATTAATTTAAACAAAGATAGTAAAACTGTGAAATTCTGAAAACCATTTTTGAAGACAGTCCCATAATTTCAGTTATCAGTGCATGTGCAGGAATTGCCTATTCATGCACTGTTTTGAAAATCCTGTGCAGGAATTTCCTATCTCCTTCTCAGTTTTTAAGATCCCATTTTATTTTAAAATCTGTTTTGAATTTAAAAAATTTTTCTTCATAAAGTTGTAGACCTCAATGATTCCTACAACTTTTATTTTAAACTCGAAACTCAGTTCTGCCTTTAACCTATCCGTTTTCCATGTTGAAACCCCCTGACCGTGATTACTTGCCTGATCAGGCCAGTCTCGGATTTTAAGAAAAACAGAGGCCTTTGGAGTCTTATTTTTAAAAACCATATGCGCTGCCCCTTAGCATTTTAATTCTCTACAACTTTGTGGTTTTGACTTTTTTCAAATTCAGTCTCTAAGGGCCTCAAAATTTCATTTGCAGATTGCTGTCCAGTTTAATCCGAACTGGCAATTTTCATCTTTAGTTGATTTTTACGTAAAATTACGCACACCCTACCTCAAACGGTCTCAACCGTAAGCCTACGTCAATCATGCAGCGTATTACGTAGGGTTTCCATCAACATGCATTTGTTTCTCAGCCATGTAACCCGTGTGGTAATCTTTAGCCAATTTAGGGTTTTAGGTTGGTTTTTCATTCTTAATTTATCATACAATCTCATCTTCATCATTTATGCATACTGTAATACCTAGATTTTTCAATGTTACTATTTCTTTTTAAAGAAATTAAATGTATACCAACAAGGTATTATTAAAAGAGAAGCTCGGTTAAGAGTTTTCTTACATTTTATAAGTTTTCAGGATCAATAAAACTCAAAATGGACTATGTAGATTAGCAACGGACCTTTTAAGACAAAAAGGGATGAAAAAGTACATGATTTTACGAAAGTCAAAATTTGACCGAAAAGTCGACTTTGACCAAGAAAGTCAAAGTTTGACCAAGAACGGTCAAAGGAGTGACTTTGCAGTATTGTGTAATAAAGAATACTGTAAAAACCGTCTTTACGGTTGAGATAGCATGAGTAGGCTTTGAAAACCACCTTAGAAAATCAAGCACACCTAGCAGGAGTTAAAGACCAAAAGGGCTTGGAAGTATAAGAAAAAATTTTATACAGTCCATTTTTTACGCAGATAAATTTTAGACAATAGTCAAGTAAAACAGTACTGAATTGTACTGTGTATTAGTAAGCACAGTACTAGATTTATCTGTGTTAGCTTAAAAAATTAGCCAAACAAGGCCTTAGGATGACATCATTTTTAATTGGAATAATGACATCATTCTTATTTGCAATTATGACATCATAATTCCATGAACCAAGCATTAGAAGACAAGTGTCTTGTTCTAGAACAATTTTTCCTTGTTCTACAAGGGGGATGGCCGGCCACCTCATGGGGTTATCACCCAATTATCAAAAATTGTGGGGTAAATTTCACAATTAAGCAAAATTCCCCAACCTCTATAAATACCCCTTACACCTATTCATTTTATTCAAGAAATTTGGGGAAACTCTTGCAAAATTCTCTCTTGAAAATCCAGAAATTTGAGAAGAGAAGGGAGTGAGAAAATCAAAAATTTTCTTGGGGCTTTTGTTCATAGGAGTTCGGTTTTGAGTTGGGATAAAGCCAAGAAAAGTTTAGAAATTTTTTTTGAGTCTCTTAGGTGTGTGGCCGAGTGAGAGAGGGAAGGAGAAAGGGAGAGAAAAAGTTGAAATTTTTTTTGGGTAAACCCTTGGTGTGGTGCTCAGTTTGGAGTGGATCTACCAAGGAGACCAACCCAAAGTTTTTGGTGCTCACATTGGAGGAGTGGCCGTGGGCTAGGGTGAGCTAGGGGGAGAAAGAAATTTTGTGACCAAAACTTGACTTTGGTCTAAGGTAAAAATCTAGAGCCCTAACTCTCTTATTTTGAGTTCAAATTTAAAGTTAAAAGGTGGTTCATTTTGGTTGTAAGGACATAAGCCCATTTTCCATTTTATGCCCTAGTATGGTTGTATGTGCTTGATTTGTAGATCTAGGGGTGTATGGCTTGAATTCTTGCATTGTTGTGCTTGTTTGTGATTGATTTTCATGCTTGATGCTTAGGGTTGTGTGTCCCCTGGTTTTGGTCCAAAATCTGCCCTAGACAGTGCATGTTGGACTGCTAAGTTTAAGGGTGAATGGATGATGAATGGTTTAATTGTAATGCAAAGTTAGAACCATGCAAACCTAGGCTAGGTTAATGCGGGTTTTGGTTTGCATGGGCACGTTTGGGTTGCATGTTGGTTCATATGGGACGTTAGAAAATGCTGCATGTATGCTATCTAGGCTCCCGCGTGATCGGTTGAGTTAGATTACACGAAATAGGACGTAAAACGAATTTAAAACCGAAAACTGCCAGTTCGGGTACCAACTGGCCAGTTTCGGGAAAAGTGGAATTTGAGGCCTTTAGAGGCCGAACTGGGTGAAACGTAAAACATAAAAGTTGTTCAGAACGAGTTTTCCTAGAAGGAAACGTGGACCGAATCCCAAAATGAGGCTCCAATGGTCTCCGTTTTTACAAAAATCCGTGGCTAGTCTACCCAGACCCAGTTTACAGGATCAGCCAGTTTCTAACAAAAACTGACGCAAATACAAGTAGAATTGGATTTTTATCAAAACACGAAAGTTTTAGGATTTTTCGAGAGCTAGAACTTTTGTAAAGATATATTTTTTAAAATCAGAATGGATTTTTAAACTGACACGGTTTTATAAAGACTGTGCAGGGAATAGGAAATTCCTGTACAGGATTTTCTAAAAAACAGTTCCGAAAAATTATATCTTTTCCCAAAACCACTGTTTTGACTAGGGAAGCTGTTCCAAAGGCAGTTTCCAGCCCTAAATGATTTTTCAAAAACCTATTTCAAGGATATGAATTTTATGAGTTATGTAAAAGATTTTTGAAGTTAATTTACCCAAGTTTCCAACGAAATGGAAAATGGATTTTTAAACTAAACTGGATAAGTAAAATGATTTCAGGTAATAACCGGAAATAATATCCAAGTTACTAGGCCAAGGCCTAGAGCTCAAGTTTGACCCATATAGGGTTAACTTTGATTGATCAAGAGTCTAATTATAATTAACCTTAAGGGTTAGACAAGATAACCCTAAAGGATACTAAGATTAATATATTGGGCTAAGATATAGGGTTAATTAAGGAAACCCAATAATTATAATAAAGCCCAAGGTTAGGAAGGTAACCTAACCCTAACAGTATGTATAGGGTTTAGCACATGAGGTTACTCAACGTAACCTCTTAAAGAATTAATTCATATTTGGTTGCTATTAATAATAGGGTTACTATTTGTAACCCAGTAAGACATCTAGTATTGGGGACATACAATTAGGATTATGTAAGCATGTTGGTTAGATTATCAACATTCCGCAATACTGATTAGAACCTCACCTATGTCCTTCAACGAGCAGGAGGGAACCTGCAGCTGTACTCTGAGAAGAAGCAGCATAACGCAGGACATAGCAAGAGAGGTAAGTACAACCACCGCCTACAGCATAGGCTTTGTTGTGGTACTTGCCTAAGTATGTTAGATGTATGCTAGGAAAGTATGTTATGCAGTTGTTGATGCTTTATTGTATGTTATATGGTTGTTGCTATGTTATTGATATGCTATGTTATATGCCACTTTGATTCGATGTTGTATGCTAGGTTATGAAGTATGATAAGTAATGATATGTTATGAAATGTTATGTTACAATATGTTATGATATGTTAGAATCATGTTATGAGAGGATATAGGTTATGTTATGGCTATGATTGAGATAGAATCATGATTTAATTGTGTGAGACATCACGAAGCATGTTCACCAGTTAATAAGAATAAGATCAAAATATGAAACGATGAAAGTTATAATGGCAAGCAAGTCTACCTGTGTCGTACCGACCCGCGTGAGGTCGGGTTGAGCTATGGCAAGAGTAAGTCCATAGTTGCGCGCCCGGTACGGACACTTATGTTAAGGGGCCCATAAGTAAGATAAGAAATGAAAGTAAGTT
Organism: Ficus carica; assembly: GCA_009761775.1. Taxonomy (NCBI): domain Eukaryota; kingdom Viridiplantae; phylum Streptophyta; class Magnoliopsida; order Rosales; family Moraceae; genus Ficus; species Ficus carica. Next base: position 175,267 of record VYVB01000504.1, read on the forward strand.
AAGCATGAATTGGGCATAAAATAAGCATAAATGGACCATGCATTACGACATGTATGTTATGTTATGATGAATGAAGATAAGAAATGATATGATATGCATGATAAGTTAAGCTAGAATGTGTAAGGATAAATTAAGTTTGTTTTTATCGCGGTATAGGAGGTTGTACTTGCTGAGCGAAAGCTCACTGTCTTACGTTTATGCTGTAGGTAAGCAACCGTCAGCAATGGTTGATACAAGATGGAAGGGCATGGCGGGGCAAACTGTGAAATGTGGGAAATCTAGCTGCTACGCGTTTTGTTCTTTATGAATTTATGTTATGGTAAATATTTTGCTAAAGATACTTTTATATGTTGCACTCGTATGCCATATATATTAAAAAAAAATAAAAAATTTTCGCTGTTTTCATAAGTATGTAAGTAAGTATAAGAAGTTCAGTATGTAAGTATGTATGTATGGTAACGGCCTGTGCTAGGCGGGTCGTTACACATACCATGGTTCTTCTTAAGCATGTGGGGACATATAACAAACACCTACTAGACATTCACACATAGCACATAAATATATTTTTTTAAAACATAACATCAAAACATGCACCAAATCATAAATCATGGCCACTAAACCCTAATCAAGCACATACTAGACATTTATACTTATTGCATGAAAGTAGAGGGTGAGCTTATGCTCTTACAAACCCAACATGAAATACACTTAAATACTTGAATCAAAACTTAATTGAATTGCTTAAGAAGTTTAGGAATGTTACCTCTAAGCCTTGAAAGTGGATCTAGACCTTGGATAAAAAATTTTCCTCCTTGCTTCACTTTCTCCAAAATCCGACCACTTTTTTTTTTTCCTTTGGGTTCGGTTCCTAGGGGAGGGAGAGAGACTTGATAGTGAACTAGAAGGATAGGGTTTCACTAAGTGGTCTAAACTTAACCCCAACTCACCTATTTATAGGTGAAATTTAATTTATTTTCTAGAATTATTATTATTTCCAAAATTACATATTGGTCCCCAAAAGCAAAAATATTTGCTTAATGATCCAATGAGGTGGATGGCCATGAGGGTTGCTTGGAGGCCAAGTAATCTCTCCAATGTTCATCCATTTAATACTTTCTTAATTTTCTAAAAATCCATAAATTCACATAATTATAATGATGAGGTGTCCTCCCATAAGGGCTCCGTTTGGCTTTCCTCCTAATGTGCGGTCCATTTTCATACTAATACAGATATTACAAGTACTGTTTTCAACTAATAACAGTACAGTTGTACTGGACTACAGTCCATAATTTATCTGCACTTAACTAGACTGCGTTTAGATTTTTCTTAGAACTTGAATCCACTTAGTCCTGATTACTCTAAATATTGTGCTTGATTTTTCTATAGTGGTCCCGTACCTTATTCTAGTTTCTTTATCCGTAATGACGATTTTTCATAGTATAATTTCCATACTGCTTATTATACTGTAGTACCATCTCAATCATAATTAAGATCATTCTGGTAAAATGTTGAACGGAATAAAATCATACATAAACCCTAATTCTGATAAATCAGATCAGGCATTTCATATAAACATACATCGTACAAACTTTGATTTCCTTAAAAAGGAAATCGTAAATTTGTAAATATGTTGGTTATTAAAAAAACTCTAAGTGGCTAGATGTGTCATTCTCGTCCTTTCCTTCTTCTTCTCAGCTCACTCTCTGAAAAATGAAGGAAATTTGCCGAGCTCACTTTCCCTGTACTCTTTCCTCTTTCTTCTCTGTACTCTCCAAATTTCCCTATTTTCTAGCTCTCCCTCGACCAATGCGGCTGCCTCCAATGGTACTAACCCTTTAGGGCATCAAAGAAGGCTCACATGCTTCCCAGCTGAGGTAGAAAAATGGTTCTCACAAATATGAGTTGTATTCTTCTTTTTGCTCTTTCAAAATAGTGTCAGCTGGTGTTTCTTGTCTGTTTCTGTAACAGTTTGCTGTAAGGATTGCTGTGAGAATTGCTGCAGCATTTTTCGGATCAGATATTTCCATTTTTTTTTTCTATTTCTACAATTTACACATGAATTAAAACACACATCAGCCCTCATTTGATCATATTTTTCTTCACATTTGCCATGATTTCAACCAAACGCTAAGCCCAAGATAAAAAGTTCACACAAACATAAAACAAAGGAAAAATATGCTAAAAATAACACAAATAATCTCTAAACAAACTACATTTAATTCTAAAAGTGCCTAAGATAACTCTAATTCCTAGAGTTATCAACGAGTCATTAGCTTTTAACTGTTTTTCCTTTTTTTTTTTTTTTTTGGGTAATGATTTTGTTTTGTTATTGCATTGAGTTTTTGGAATCCCAGTGATGGGATGAAGTTGAGCTTGATATCGTTTCTACTTTGAGATTGATTGGATTGTTCTCACTGAGAGTTGATTCCAAAGGTGAGCATTACTGATTTTTTTACTCTTTCTTTTCCATCAAAGTGAGTCACTTCCTTTATTAATCATGTGAGCATTACTGATTTTTCTACTCTTTCTTTTCCATCAAAGTGAGTCACTGATTTTTCTACTCTTTCTTTTCCATCAAAGTGAGTCACTTCCTTAGTGACTTTATTAATCATGTGAGCATTACTGATTTTTCTACTCTTTCTTTTCCATCAAAGTGAGTCACTTCCTTTATTAATCATGTGAAATACTTTGTAATTGCTTAGTCACTTGTAATAATTGTCTTGCAGTGATCATTTTTTATTTTAGTTGACATGTTTTGTTTTTACTAAATTTTCCTTTTCATTTGCAGATTTATTCTTCAAGCTCTACATAATAAACCAAAACTAAGCTTTAAGACTGGGGTAGAGCTTGAAGTATATTGTATAGAGCTTGAAGAATATTGTATAGAGCTTGAAGTACATGACATTCCATTACGGTGAAGATAATAAATCCAAAGCTTTCTTCTCTGGCTTGGCTGAATTGTGGACTTTTTTACTATATGCTTTTTGAAGGGCTATTCACCTTATACTCGGAAGACAATTTGGTTGAAGGAGATGTATTATAGATATATATAAGCATTATTGAGGGCGTTTGTACTTTCATGCTTTGACATTCTAGCCATGTAGATATTTTTGGATCCCTTATTATCGGTAGCAAATCATGTTACTCTTTAGGAACTTTTTGTAAATGGGGAAATTCTTGTAAATTACTTATTCCATTGATAAAAATTTATTTATTATAAAATTCACAGTTCAAATTTACTGAAAAAAAGTGCTATCGAAAACTTACTTTGGTCAAATTTTACAATATTAAAAAAAACTAATTGGTAATATTAAATTACATAAACATTGAAATAGTAAGTTCCGTAGCATTGGAAAAATGCTGTACAGCCAGTTTCTTAGCACAAGAAAATGCTATTACAATATTATTCGTAGCCTCTTTTAAATTGCTATTAAATCAACGGAATTTTAATAACATGAGCTAACATAGCGTTTGATAAAATGCTATAGAACAGTATTGATAGCTTTTTTAACACGCTAAGAAAAGGCTTAATTGTTGTAGTGATATATGAACATTTATAATTTTCAAGTCATGATGATTCAGAAAGTAGGTGAAAACTGTGTATTCTCATTAAAATAATCATCAATATGTATATGTCATAGCTTTGTAAACATAAGGAAATTAAGAGGCGATTCATCATTAAAAAATTCTCAGCTCTTATTCAAAATGGAAGAAAATTCTAAATATGCAAGTTAATTAAAATATTCCACAAACAACAATTTAGAATCTTTGAATTTTACGCTTTTTACTTATCAAATGATCAAATATATTTTCACATAACTCGACATATGAAGATAATATGAGCATATAAAGTTTGAACGTGAACATTAACATGGAAAAACTCTCTTTTTAGAAATTGATGGAACAATTTAACCCGGTAATGAGTTGACAAACACTAGTTTCCTTAATGGGCATCTTTGATTAAGGAAAAAAAAAAAAAAAAAAAAAAACCCCTCTCATTTGGAATGGTTATTTAAATTATACCGTGTCGTAAATTTTTCAAATGATATTAGCATGTGAAAAATTTGGTATAAAAGATAAAACTCAAATGGAGAGCACTTTTTGAACATCTTTTTATTTCTCAAATATGACCCTTAAGTGAGTTTTTTATATAATTTTCCTGATTAAAGAAATTTTAGTAGGAATATAGTATATAGGAAATTCAACAAGCTAACTATTATATATGTACGTACTTTTAACAAGTGTAATTTATAATTCATGGTGATTTGCGAAAGTAGGTAAAAACTGTGCATTCACATCATCTAAAGTATTTTTATAATCATCAAAATGCATATATGTCTGTAATAACTTTGAAAACATAAGGACAAGTCCATTCATCATCTAGAAGATATGTAAAATTGAAAAATTCTAGGCACTTTCCATTCTTTCCATCTCTTCTTAGCCATATGTGTACTCACCAACAGATGTACCCAGAATTCAATGACTCTCAACATAGTCGGAGACACCAGTGATTGTTGCCTTTTTTAGCCTATTTTGTTTATGGGTAAGTCATAATTGTCGCATCAAAGTTGTTATGGGGTACTTTTTTTTTTGGGGTGATTTCCTTCCTCCTCTTTGAGCATATATATGATATGCTATTTCTGTTGATTTGACACTATTAAAAAAAATCTCACACATATCCCGGCTTAAATATTTTTGTATATTTTTAAAAGATGTTATTTTATACACTTTTTTTCCTTCAAATTTCTTTATTAAATTTATTTGCTCAAATTTTAAACATCTTTTTCCTTCTCAAATATTATCCTTAAGTGATTTTTTCTATATATTTTTTCAAATTAAAAAGATTTTAGTAAGAATAAAGCATATAGGAAATTCAAGTACAGGTTGACAGTATGCAACTAGTAAAATTTATAAGTCATGATGAGAAGGTAGAAAGTGGAAATTTAAGATGCCTTTTGAATTTACTAATATAGAATAAACAATAATCTAGAATCTTTGAATTTAAGATTTTTTCCAATTAAACAATTAAAGATAGCTTTACATAATTTGGTCCATGATGAGAATACATGAGCATGTAAAGTTTGAACGTGAACTTTACGATGGAGAAACTTATTTCTTTTCAGAAAAAAAGATGAAACAATTAAATACTGTAATGAGTAGAGAAAGACTAGTTTATATATACATATTGATAGGAACCTCGCCAATATACTGACGAAACCCGTTATCAATAAAGAAGGCACCAAAACCGTTTCTACTTCAGATTTGGATGGAAATCACCACGACCCGTTGCTTATATCGAAGCAAGAACCTTGGTATATCGAAGACGCCACAATCAAGGATGGAAGGCTTGATTGATAAGTCAGTTTTGAACGCCACGGAAAAATTCCGATAGTTCGAATAGTTCGTCAAGAACCAAAGAAAGAATTCACCTTTCCGAAATAAAATTTTCATCCAAAAAAATCTCTCCATTAAACATGAAAATGCCTATTTATAGGCCAAATTACAATCAGAAAATCCTAAGGAAATTCATCCAAAAATAGAGGGAAATTGCCTAAAACTAGAAAAGGAAAGTTGACAAATTCAAATGTAATAACTAACCCTAATTTACCCTAAAATAAAAACCAACTAAAAGGAATGTTTTAATGGCTGATTATCAGCCAATTACATGCCCAAAACTTAAGGGAAAGTGCAATAAATTCGTTTTGGCAACTTGCACAAACAGATCAGCCACATGTGCCAACAATGGGAAAGTTTCCGAAATTCTTCATTAGCCTAGATCATGCCAAATTCGTGGACTCTTCTAAAATCTGGATCAAATTGATGCACCTTTGAGGTTGACGTGGGTCTTGGTCAATGGGCTTGCATAAATTGACTTGATTCCAAATTTCATGAATCAGCCCATTTAATGCTTCTTTGAATTTCTTAGCACGGGCTCTTGTAATTGGACCAACAGGAACTTGAATTGGGTCAGCCACCTTCCATGCATTAAAGCTCTCCATGTCTCCATCATTCCCCTCCTCTTGAAAAGGATTTGTCCTCAAATCACCTCCTTGCTTGTATCGGATGACGTAGGGAAATGTCTCGATGAATTCAACCCAGTGGGCATGCCTCTTGTTCAACTTTTGTTGCACCTTCAAATGTTTCAATGACTCGTGATCAGTGTGAATCACGAATTCCTTGGGCCATAAGTAATGTTGCCAAATCTTCAATGGTCGAACCAACGCGTACAACTCCTTGTCATAAGTCGGGTAATTTAGTGTTGCCCCACTCAATTTTTCGCTGAAATACGCGATTGGTCGTCCTCCTTGCATCAGCACGGCACCTATACCTACACCAGAAGTATCACATTCAATTTCAAATGTTTTAGAAAAATCTGGTAAAGCAAGTAAAGGAGAATGAGTAAGCTTATGCTTAATAAGCTGAAACGCCTTCTCTTGTTCTTCTCCCCACTTGAACCCAACGTTCTTTTTGATTACTTCTGTGAGCGGTGCAGCCAAAGTACTGAAATCCCTTACAAATCGCCGGTAAAAGCTGGCAAGTCCATGAAAACTCCTTACATCTCCAATGCTTGTGGGACTCGGCCACTCTTGGATTGCCCGAATCTTTTCCTCACCCACCTGTATACCTTGAGCACTAACAACAAAGCCAAGAAACACAAGCTTATCCGTGCAAAAGGTACACTTCTTAACATTAGCATACAACTTTTCCTTCCTTAAAACATCTAAAACAAGTTTCAAATGTTCAATATGATCATCCAAGTTGCTGCTATAGATCAGAATATCAGCAAAATAAACTACGACAAATTTTCCAATAAAAGCTCGCAAAACATGGTTCATTAAACGCATAAATGTGCTAGGCGCATTGGTTAAACCGAAAGGCATTACCAACCACTCATACAAACCTTGTGTTGTTTTGAAAGCCGTTTTCCACTCATCTCCTTCTTTCATGCGAATTTGATGATATCCGCTTTTCAGATCAATTTTAGAAAATACACAAGCACCATGCAATTCATCTAACATGTCATCCAAGCGAGGAATGGGATGTCGATACTTTACCGTGATGTTGTTGATGGCTCGACAATCAACGCACATCCTCCAAGTCCCATCCTTCTTAGGCACAAGTAAAACTGGTACGGCGCACGGGCTCATGCTTTCTCTCACGTATCCCTTCTCCATTAACTCACTTACTTGTCGTTGCAGTTCCTTCGTCTCCTCGGGATTACTCCTATATGCTGGTCGATTTGAAATGGCAGCTCCGGGTACGAAATCAATTTGATGCTCAATCCCGCGGATTGGAGGTAATCCTTGCGGTGTTTCCTCGGGAAAGACATCCTCGTAATCCTGCAAAAGAGGAACAACTGAAACTATGCAAGGTGGAATCAAAATCATTAGTGTTTAATAACGCCTCCTTGTACACGAGTAAAATCATTGGCTGATTAGAAAACAAAGCTCTCCTCACATCACTCATTCTTGCATAGAAATTCGTTTTTCTCTCAATTTTTACTCACTGGCCGAATCTTCTTTTTTATTGGCCCTCTCATTTTTTTCTCCTTTGCTTTCCTTTTTCTCGGCCTCTCTATCTTTTTTCCCTCTCTGGCCGAACTCTCTCTCCGCACTCCAACACTCGATTTTTTTACCCTCTTTCTCTTTCTTTTTCTCATTCTCTCCTTTTTGTTCACTCTCCTTTTGTAACCTCACTTGATTTTCGTGAACCTGTTTAGGTGTCATTGGTACAAGAGTGAATGTTCTTTGGTTGTGCACAACAGAATATTTATTGGTATAACCATCATGTTTGACTTGACGATCAAATTGCCATGGTCGACCTAACAACAAGTGCCCGACTTGCATTGGAACTACATCGCACAAAACTTCGTCTTCATATCTACCAATGCGAAACGAAATTAGCGCTTGTTTGGTTACCTTTACTTCGCCACTATCATTTAACCATTGCAACTTGTATGGCCGAGGATGCTTGGTCGTTGGCAGCCCTAATTTATCAACCATAGTAGTGCTAGCAACATTCGTACAACTACCTCCATCAATTATCACACTACATACCTTATTCCGCACGTGGCACCTAGTGTGAAAAATGTTCTCACGTTGCTCTTCTTCGTCCTCTTTGGCTTGCAAACTAAGGGCTCGTCGAGTGACCAACAACTCACCTTGGGCAGTAAATTCTTCTTCATCTACGTCCTCCAAAGGTGGCATGGATTCCTTATCTGATTCGTCGTCCGTAACAACCTCTCCGTCGTCCCGTAACACCATCACCCTTTTGTTCGGACATTGGCTTGAAATATGACCCCTGCCTTGACACTTAAAACATTTAATATCACGGTTTCGAGAAGTGGATGAATCATTTTTACCTTGGTTTTGAGGGCTAGTAGTGGCTGGTTTTGGCTCGAATTTGGGCCTCGTAACCGTCTTCTCTTCTTTCTTCAAATAATTCGGCTTCCATGTAGAATGCCCCGAACTCATATTCGAACGTGAATTACCCCTCCTCTTGAGCTGCCGTTCTACCGTGATGGCCATGTGCACCATGTCTTCTATCTCCACGTAATGTTGCAACTCCACCCTATCTTGAATGTCCGGATTTAGCCCCTGCAAAAATCTCGCCATTGTTGCTTCTCGATCTTCTTCAACATTGGCTCGTATCATGGCTATTTCCATCTCTTGATAATACTCCTCCATGCTCCTGTTTCCTTGCCTAAGTCCTTGCAACCTTTTGTACAATTCCCGGTAGTAATGGCTGGGCACAAAACGTTTTCTCATCACCGTTTTCATCTCCTCCAAAGTCTCAATCGGGTACTCTCGATTCCGTCGCCTATTCATCGCCAACTGATCCCACCACACAATCGCATAATCAGAGAATTCAATGGCAGCAAGCTTAACCTTCTTTAAGTCCGAGTAGTAATTATGGCAATCAAACACTAACTCCACCTTCTTCTCCCACTCTAAATAAGCTTCGGGGTCATTTTTCCCTTGAAATGGCCGAATCTTCATCTTAATACTACCCATGTTATTGTCTTCTCGGTTCCTTGCTTCTCTATTCCCATTCCAATGCCTTCTATTCTCATTTCCATGCCTAAACCTGCCCCTATTAATTGGTGGTTCCTCCAACTCTTCCAATTCATCTTCCTCCTCATCATCCTCCGAAATAACACGTCCACCCCTACGCCTGTTTTGCACATTTAGTGGCTGCCTATTACGTGTTCTAGCATCAACCTCATCCAATTTCTCCTGAATAGGCTCTAATGCACGTGTCAACAACCGCTCCATTTGCCCCATTAATGCTTGCAATTGAAGATTTGGGACGTTTTGTTGTGGAAGGTCATCTTCAGCTTCACTTCTTGATTTGGATTCATTTTTTTTTTATAACCTGCAAACCACGTTAGATAAAAAATTAAAAGAAGGACCTCACTTCTCTCCCTCACGTGTTTCACTCAAACAATTGATCAGTCCGTTCACTCGTGTTTCACTCGACTTAATGGCTTTTACCCTCGAATGATCTCACCACTCTTGCCTTTTTCCACTCGTTTATTCTCTCTTTCGGTTCTTTTGGAACTACACAAACAACAATCAAAATCTAACCAGGCACAAATTCAGCAAAAGAGATGAAGAGAAGCGGGTAAGTTCATGAAAATTGAACCAAAAAATTTCTTTATCGCCTCGTTACTAAGAAAACGTTCCTTTTTGGGTCAAATCAAACTAGCTGTTTTTACCTCTTTTTTTTTTTTTTTTTTTTTTTTTTGAGACAATCTCCAACAAATGGTCTGAATCGAAACAAATAACTGAGTACTAATCCCAAATTGTTTTTGACTCCTAGTAGAAATAAATTTTTTTTATTGACGTTTTTTTTTTTTTGAGCTTTTTTTTTTTTTTTTTGAACAATCAGGAACTGAAATAAATTACAATTCAAACAAAAATAAAATTTAAGGATAGGCAAACCTGAGACTAGAACCTTAGCTCTGATACCAAATGATAGGAACCTCGCCAATATACTGACGAAACCTGTTATCAATAAAGAAGGCACCAAGACCGTTTCTACTTCAGATTTAGATAGGAAATCACCGCGACCCGTTGCTTATATCGAAGCAAGAACCTTGGTATATCGAAGACGCCACAATCAAGGATGGAAGGCTTGATTGATAAGTCAGTTTTGAACGCCACGGAAAAATTCCTGATAGTTCGAATAGTTCGTCAAGAACCAAAGAAAGAATTCACCTTTCCGAAATAAATTTTCATCCAAAAAAATCTCTCCATTAAACATGAAAATGCCTATTTATAGGCCAAATTACAATCAGAAAATCCTAAGGAAATTCGTCCAAAAATCAGAGGGAAATTGCCTAAAACTAGAAAAGGAAAGTTGACAAATTCAAATGTAATAACTAACCCTAATTTACCCTAAAATAAAAACCAACTAAAAGGAATGTTTTAATGGCTGATTATCAGCCAATTACATGCCCAAAACTTAAGGGAAAGTGCAATAAATTCGTTTTGGCAACTTGCACAAACAGATCAGCCACATGTGCCAACAGAGGGGAAAGTTTCTGAAATTCTTCATTAGCCTAGATCATGCCAATTTCGTGGACTCTTCTAAAATCTGGATCAAATTGATGCACCTTTGAGGTTGACGTGGGTCTTGGTCAATGGGCTTGCATAAATTGACTTGATTCCAAATTTCATGAATCAGCCCATTTAATGCTTCCTTGAATTTCTTAGCACGGGCTCTTGTAATTGGACCACAGGAACTTGAATTGGGTCAGCCACCTTCCATGCATTAGAGCTCTCCATGTCTCCATCACATATTTACGTATTTATTAAAAATGAAAGTATCATATTAATTTAATTATGTGATAATGTCAAGATAATCACCAACAAAATCCAAATTTTAAATTTAGTATTGACTATACCTTGACATCAAAGATAGCGGGTTAACTAGGGAGTAGTTTTTTCATCCTAATCTAAAACGTATTATCAACATAACAGTTTAGAACTACATTGGAGAGATGCGGAAAAAAAAAATTCAAATGTAAAAAACAACATTAAATCAACACCAAGTCAATTTATACACGACATCATAGAGTTTTATGAGCTCTAAAATTAGTTGGTTGGCTTTTAAAATTCTACACGCACTGCTTCATACAAATTTAGATATTTTGACATCGTTAAGTTTGATCATGACATCATTGTTTTGCTACGAAATTGGATAAGATAGATTTTTGGATGATATTCTACTGTTAAATTGTCGAAAATTAAGTTAGCTAGTATCCAGAAATTAGAAACTTTG